>JALIZH010014078.1:0-66637 GCA_030522465.1 Rhipicephalus appendiculatus | reverse complement strand
GAGATATGGCCGTTTGATATATTTTGTGGAAGAGGCATAGGCGGGCCTGTTTTCTTGTGTTAGAAGGAGTAGGGAGATCTAGAGAAGTTTTTGTTGATGAGATACTAGCGGTACGGGAGTAATTAGCAACAATGAAACGAGCTGAGCGATTTTGGATGACTGCTAGTGCATTAACAAGTATACGAGAATGAGGATCCCAGATTGAAGGGGCGTACTCGGGTTTAGGCCGGACTAGTGTTTTATAAAGAAGTTTTAATGAAAAGTTACGACGCAAGAAGTCAAGAAGCCGAGAGTGCGGTTTGCATAGTTAATCACATAATTAATACGACTATTCCATGTTAAGTTGTTATCTGTGAACACCTAGATATTTGTAAGTATTGACAGATGACAACTGAAAATTAGTAGTATAACAAACAGGGCTAGTGCAATCAGTACTTCCTCGAGAGATCCTCATTATTTTCCATTGGTTAATATTTAGTTTCATGGACCAGAGTGAGCACCAAGATGTAATGTTGTCAAGATCAGATTGAAGTAGTGATGAATAATGCGGGTTAGTTATTATGCGGTAGATGACTCAATCATCGGCAAATAGCCTGATTGTGGATGGAAGGTCATTATTACTAATTAGAAAGAGGAAGGGTCCAAGGACAGAACGTTGCGGCACACCAGATGTTAACGTAACGATTGCGCGAGTTATGACCGTTAGCTGTTGCATGTTGGGTTTCGTTAGTCAAGAAGCATTCAATCTACCGTAATATGTTTCAGTCAATATTTAGCATGCTTAGTTTTAGTAAGAGTAAACGGTGAGAAACGGTGTCAAAAGCTTTTTGAAAATCAAGGAAGAGACAGTCGATGATGGAGCCAATGTCAGATGCTGCAAATAAGTAGTCAGTGAAGAGAAGTAGCTGGGTTTCGCATGAGCAGTGTTTTCTAAAACCGTGCTGACTGTTGTGAAAGAAGTCATTTTCTTCGACGAATGCAATTAAGTTAGAATAGATGATATGTCACAGAAGCTTACATGGAATACTAGTCAAAGTAATGGGCCTGTAATTAGAAGGATTGGATGAGTCACCTGGTTTAGGCACAGGAACCACCTTTTCCCGCCTTCCAGTCACTGGGCAATGAGGCACGTTGCAATGACTGTGAAAAAAAGCTGTGAGAAAATGACTGAACAATAAATGACAGTTTGAGAAATTGGGGAGCGATTCCATCTATGCCAGGTGCCGACACTTTCATTTGAAGTATGAGGTGAAAAAGCCCTAATTGAACAATGATGATTGGTTCCAAACGGGGATGTCCAGGATCGGCTTGATTTGGTAAATGATGGGAGTTGTCAGTAGAAAATGCTTTTTTAAATACATTATGCAATGTTTCACAACACCTGCCACTTGCAATTGCCAAACGAAGTTCGTTACAAAGATCAATGTTCTTATTTTTCGGACCATTTACAACCCAACAAAACTTACGAGGGCTAGACTGTAGAAGAGAAGGAAGGGTATCGCTAAAAAAACTATGTTTAGCAAATGCATCAGCTTTTTTGTATTATAATGTTGCGCTGTGATAAGCCGCCCATCTCTCCATGGTATCAGATGATGAAGCGCTGTGGTAAAGTCGCTTTTTTATTACGTAAGCGAAGAAGTGCTGATGTGAACCACGGAGAGCGGAACGCCTTTCGGACAGTTCGCAAAGTAACATAGCAATCTTTAGGTGAAAGTGATACCCAGTTCTCCTCCACAGTGTTACCAGCAGCATATGGAATGTATTTTTCAGTGAAAACTTCTAACTCAGCACATGTGGATGCATATTCAGCTTTCGCATAATCTTTTATAACTTCGGTTGCGTGCATAGGGCGCTGTGGTTTAATTGGGCAGGTCAAGTGTACAATACAATGATCACTATGTCCAGCTAGGTAATGAATAGATGAACTGACCGAAGAATTAGTTGTGAAAACCAAGTCAAGGACATTGGAAAAAAAAGGCTGTGGTGCGCGTGGGTTCAGTGATTACTTGGGTTAAATTGAAATCATTGCATATATTTAAAAAGCGATTATCTTCCGCTGAAAGACAGCTAGCTGTTCCATCCTCATTGCTCCAAGTAATTTCTGGGAAATTAAAATCGCCCATGACAAATATTTGCGAACTTTGGTATCTGACAGAAAGTGCGTGCAAACAGTCATGGAAGTTATCGCAAAAGTTTGAGGAGCAGTGGGGGCGGACGGTAGCAGGCACAAAAAAAATCACTTCTTGATGGGCAAAGCGAACATGCGCAGAGAAATTCTAGTGGCGAACATGTAGGAATAATATGGGAGGGAAATTTATCTGATATCGCGATGAGAACGCCGCCCCCCAGCCTTGTTGTTCGATCAGATCTGTAAAACGTTTCAGTGACTCGTCGTTCGCCTGCTCCATTTTGAGAGAGCTTTTGTCTACCTTTGTCAGAGATTGATGAGATTAAGAAGTTTGCAGGTATAACGTGGCAGCAGAAAGCACAGGACCGGGTTGATTGGTGAAACATGGGAGAGGCCTTTGCCCTGCAGTGGGCGTAGACAGCCTGATGATGATGCCAGAGATTGAAAATATTCACTAACTGGGCTTAACGCTTCGCCTCGGAGTGCGTGAGCAACGGGAGTGCTGTTATCAACGGCTGGCGTGAGAGGAACAGTTTCGCTTGATGCGGAAGCTTCTGACGGTTCACTTTGGTCAGGAATTCCGGCGGCACGAGGAGCACTAGTAGCTTGAGCTCTTGTGTGGGACCTCGTGACGGCCATTACCGGGTTTGTATTAAGTTCCATTCCGGCATTTTGCAAGTCCCTCAGTGATCTCTTAGAAAAAATATAAGGAATTTTCCGAGGGAGCTTGTCGGAAACAGCAGCATCATTTTCAAATTTGCCGAAGGCACCCGTCATTTGGACACTGGCTACTGGCAAGCACTATATGTAGGGTTCTACCGCCTGACGTACCCATACACACGACCCTTTGAAGTGTTCGGGCTTAACCAATTAGGGCCCACTGTACTTTAAAAAAGTACACTTCCTTTTTCGGGAATAGAAAATACAAAACAGAATATTCTAATCTTTCTCATTAGAATTTTCAATGCCAAATGTTGCAGCAACATAATCCTAATTCGGAATGTTGAGTCGGTTATATTTTTTCTGTTTTATGAGTCGTGAAACTTGAGGAAAATGAGAGCCTGTTAAACGAACGTGGTCAGTACTACTTTTTCAAAATTAATTTGAAGTTTTTTATTTTATATCTTGAAAAAACTGACTGCTTCTGCTTCAGCAAGAGCAATTCAATGCCTTCATAGAGCAAGAAGCCTATAGAGTGCATAGTTTTGCTATCAGGAGTGATAAAATGTTGCTGTACTTTATTTAGTACACTGGGACTTCGTCGGAGCATACATGTAACTCTTGTTGTGCGTTGCATCATAGATTGAACAGGCTTTTAAATGCGAATGCATTTCATAGTCGGGCTATGTCAGGCATCCGGCGTTGGCGTTGTGCGGTGATGTCCGCGGAGGAGGAGGAGGAGGATAGGTTGAGGAGGTGTGCGCGCCGGCAGGTGTTAGATGTGAAGCATCTTATGGCGAAACTTAATCCGGTGGTGGTTGTGCGCGGCGTGACCACCCTTACTGCGCATGCGCAAACCCTTTCAAAAAAAATAAAAATAAAAAAACTTCCTCTCTCCCTCTCTCTCCTCTAGGCATCCCCTCCCCGCGGCAACCACACCCTCACTGCGCATGCGCCTCCCCTTCTCTCTCTCCCCCTGCTACGCTCCCCCTCTCTCCTCTAGGCATCCCCTGCCCGCGCCGTCCACACTCCCACTGCGCATGCGCGCCCCCCTCTCTTTCTCTCCCTCTCCTCTCCTACGCTCCCCCCCCTCTCCCTCTCTCGCCTCGCGACGCCGACACAGGCAGCGTCTGCTAGCGAGTTTCTTGGTTGAAAAAACCGATTGCTCGCGCTGCACAACCGTTCACTGGCCACCCCGTATATATGGCAATGGATCTTGACCTCCAAGGTGGTGCCGGTGGGAGATTTCTCCTGTGCGTTGTTGAACAATAAAAATTCGCAGCGTGCGCGTTAACTAAAAGCGGAGTGCGGCTCTCTGTGTCCAGTCGGAGTCTTCTGTCTCTCATTGCACATTAGCAGCGATTGGCATGTTCCAGTAGGAAACACCGCTCCATCGCTGCGTGTTTTACGCATCCCCAGTTTTAAATGCGAATGCATTTCTCAGTCGGGCTATGTCAGGCATCCGGCGTTGGCGTTGTCCGCGGTGGCCTCGGCAGGTGTTATAGTGAGTGGAGAGGAGGAGCGCGCTCTGGGTGCGTGAGGGCGCTCGCATCGCGGGAGCTCGGCGGAGCTATAAATGAAAAAAATTAAAAAAAATAAAAAAAGAAAAAAAAAAGAACAAAAGAAAATGAAGAAAAAAATTAAAAAAAAGAAACAAAAGAAAACAAGAACAAAAGGAAACTAAGAAAAAAATTAAAAAAAATAAAAAAAGAAGAAAAAAACAGAAAAAAAGCAAAAAAAAAACCAGGCGCTGCGCCGTGCTCCCGACCAGGCTGCAGAAATTAGGCGCCTTTTTCCTTGTTCGAACCACAACCACCATATATAAATGGAGTGAAGCGAGCGCGAAATGCATTCGCAATTCCTCACGATTCCCTTCGGGGAGGTGGGGGCATTTTTTTTATGAATGCCGTTTTTTCGGTTACCTCAGACTCATGAGGCTGCCAAAGATGTCGCTGTGAATATACGAGAGCATCTTCATGTTTTAATTGTCGATTCTGACCCTAACATGGGAACTTAGGAGGAGGGGGGCATGGCGACGGTACGAATGGATGCCCTCTGCTAACGATAAGAAAACATGGAGCGAAAGGAACGTGGGTAAGATAACTTCTGTTTTGACTCAGTAAAGCAGCTTTGTTGCGAAAATGGCCAAGACAACAGCTTAGTTCCTATACTCACGATAGACTACCCAGTTGAGTCACTATGCTCTCTATCGTGGTAGCCATTCACTGAAAAAAAAAAAACACGTAGTGCCACTGTCCTCCTTCTTCATCCGCAGTAACAATGCCATGAGGGGGCTTGAGCTCTACGATTAAGCTGCAAATGACTAGAGAATGTTCATCCCTGAGAAAAAAGTGGAACCAGCCCCTAGTTACCCAGATGAACAAAATAGCCACAGACAACGAATAAAGGGTCTGCTACCACAGTGAAGGTTTTAGCAGACCCTCTACGCATCGACTATTGTCCTTTAGTCGCATAATAGCAAGACACTGACTGTGCCTTGTTGTACCCAACAGAAGTATCAACAGGTCTCCAGCGTCCACTGTGTTTGCTATTACCACACTATCCATAGAGACATTTTCACAAGAAGCTGGCAAAACAGTTTAATTCTGCCACAATACACCAAAATGATGTCGCCAAAAGCGTGACGTTACGCTTTTCATGAAGCACTAGTCATTGACTAAGTTGCATGGGCCAAGATAACTTTGTTATTCGTTTCGCAAGGGCCCAGTGTACCCGCCATTCTCGCATCAAGTCACCTTGCCGATTGCTATCTCGAAGGCCCAGCGTACTTTTTATAGTCCAGTATCATAACTCCTGAAGAAATACACGTAACTCTATGAAAATTTACAGGTGTTGTTGTCTAGTGCGGTTAATTAACTATGCAAAATATCAATAAAATCAGAGCAGTACTTCCGTGGGCCTTAATGGGTTAACAAACAACGGCTGACGATATCAAATGTTGCTCCTGTGTCAGGTAGGACCTTGCAACTGATGCCGTTCACGTTCATGTCATATGTGTAAGGCAAGAGTAAATGGCTTAGTCCGTCCCTCCTTCCCGCGTCCCACACCACCACAGCGCATGCGCGTCCCCTTCCCCCTCTCTCCTTCCTCTCCTACGCTCATCCCCTTTCTCTCCTCTAGGAATCCTCTACTCTACGGAGCGGCTCCCGCGTCCTACACCCCCACAACACATGCGCGTCCCCTCCCTCTCCTACGGTACTCTCCTCTACGGAGCGGCGCGCAGGGCAGGTGGTGCGACAGTTGCATACTCCGCTGGGGGCGCCATGGTAGTTCCGCGGTATGAAAATGACGGAATGCACCTCATTCTCTCCTGTGCAGCGCCGCTATGAGCGCCCGGGCCGTGAACCGAGAGCGGCGACGTTTCTCCGCTCAAGCAAACCATAACCGTTGCTTCGCATCCACACAAGGTTCCCTTTAGCGGGAGATGGGGAAGTTCTTTTTATTATCTGTTTATCAGCATCTATCTCAAATGTTTGCTCATGAGCAGCCCCTGATTTTTCACTCACACCTAACGACGCCAATGCCATTAACGGAGTTTCACCGAAACGAGCATTTAATTGTATTGGGTTAAATATGTTTTCTTATCCTTTTGTTTTAGATGTGCTCAAATGTTTGCCCACTCCAAATGGGACCTGAGCAGGGCCTGAAGTATTCTGAATTAAATAAATCAATAAATAATTCCATAAATAAGTACATCACAAGGTTGGATCCCTCCGTCAGTGCAATAGGTAAAAGATGAAGGTGAAACGTGTATTGGCAAATGTAATGGATTGTTTATTGTGCATCGATGTATGTGAACTTGCCCAATGGCTATTGGTCTTTAATAACGACTGCTGTCCGCCTAGTTGGTGCATCGCTGGGACGTAATTCGTAGGCGCAGAACTGAGAATGAAGACAAAGAATGACGAAGAGAGATGGAGAAGCGCACATGAGACATGGTGCGCTTGTCCGTTCTTTGTATTCGTGTTCTTTGCCTTCGTGCTTAGTTCTGCGCCTATGAATTGCGTCCCAGCTCTGCACCAATTAACTTGCCCGACAGCAGACGTTATTGAGCTATCTTGTACAGCGGGCCCTTCTTTTGTGGTTCTCTTCGTCTGGATGCTTCTCTTCTTGTGAGTGCGCTTGCTCATGTCTCTCTCCGTGCTTTTTGTCTTCGTTCTTAGACTACGTCTGCGAATTCCGTCACAGCTTTTGGTGTTCGACAGCTACTGCACCGCGTAACGTGGATGCACCGACGTTGGCGCCTCGTGGCGCATGTCCAAACCGAGAAATAACGTGCATGCTCATCACCAAACCTTTGTGGTAGCAGCAGTAATTAACATACACCTGGACACTGCATATGTTGAATGACCAACAAAGATAACTTCAACAAGCATAATACGCACTGATACTCGATATACACTCTTTCAAAGGGTCGTCGCTTGTGGAGAGAAATGGAAAGGTGCAGACTGGCCACAAATAAGGTAACATTCACCTCTTCTAATGCATAGACTACCACATAGCGCTTCAGGAATGCGAGGGGCAGAGTTAGTATGATGAGCTTTGAACGCGCGAAGGCGCTCCCGCTAGAAAGACATGGAGCAAGTTTAGAACTGAGAAGAAGCAAGAAGACACAGAAAGAACGTCATTCAAAACTACGTTTATTTTCCAGAAGCATTCATAATACAAAGGCTCTAGTAGCAGGACTGGGCAGTATCGCGACACAAGAGTGTCGCCACAGTATCTTAGAGACACTTTTAACTATCTCTATTTCAGTATCGAGATACATTTGCAAAATATATTTCTATCTCAGTAGTGACATATTTACAACACATGTCGATTATATTGCGATACTATACAGGACAAAGGGATCTAGTTACTTTATTGTAAGCCGAGTTGTATTTAAGGGAAAGGAAGAATTTGTGGCATGCCAAGCAAAGGCCCGCCGCTGGTCGCCGATAAAGTGGCAAGCAGTGAAGAGTTCCCAAACGCACATAATTGCCCATGTGGTAAAGCGCCGGACGCTGTGATGGCAAAATCACTCACGCAGTCATGCTGGGCCGACGAAAGTCCCAGCCTATCAAGACAGGTGCTGCACCCCTACCTTTTTCGGGCGGCAAGTCATTTCGCGAGTCTTTTATTGATGGCGAACCACCGTTGCCTAAATGACAACCTAATACAGCGAAAGCTGTTATGAGATCCCAACAACGGTGCCGTAGTTGTCCCCTCGCCACCACTTCCGCCGGTGTCCGTAACCGCTGCTATCGCACGAAATAGGAAACAAAAAATATCCAGGATGGAAAAGGGTTGGAACCTGGGTCGTCTCCGTGGCAGCCCAGTATTCTACCTCAGAGCCATGGTGGTGATCGAAACTCCAGCGCACAAAAGCCCTATGCAAGGGTTGTGTCGGAAAGGAACCCTGTTAACATACGAAATATAGCGTGGTAGAAGAGTAAAATAAGAAATTGGCGTCGCTGAATGCAATTGTGTAACAAGCGTCACACAATATGAATTGCGCTACGAGTGGGTCGTTGAATGCTTCCACATCACTACGAAGGGCTCAGCCATAATTCTTCATCTTCATCAGCCACCGAATCAATTAATGGACTAGTGGTATCTTGCAAGCGTACTTGTATTTGTATCCCCAAGTAAGTTGGCAACTACATCTAAATGGCGCTCTTCGAGATTTCGCTGTGATTGTGCTGCACTTTCCGCGCAGGCCTGGCGTTTTTTTTTTTTTTTTTTGAGAAGTTGCTGCTACTTAAGTGCAGTCGACGCAGCAATCACCTCCGCAATACATATCTGTTGTTTAGAATCAATGTATACATTTCTTCAGTGACTGGTGACTGGTGTTCGTTAGTGATTCGATCGATATGCTCTACTTGGGAGTATCAATGCAGTGATACATTCATCCCGATATTATCCTGTGCCTAATGAATGTCTTTGCGGGGGAATCATTAGTCCTGAAATCAAACCTGTCTTCAAGTATTTGTATTCTTGTATCTATTCCACTGTATCTGTATTCCGGAATACTTTTTTGCGTCTTTTTGCAAAAGTATTTCGGAAATATATATACCGTTACGTCAAAGACAAATGTATCCTAGTATCTGTATTTAAGGCTTCCAATGCATATCAACGTTGAAGCCCATGCCTACGTTGAAGTCTAGTCTAAAACATTTTTTGTGTGCCTCGCATATATTTCCACTGCAGCAGCGGTTCTATACCAGGACCACAACGGAAGACACGGCTAGGTCCTAAAAGAGCTTCGCCCCTAAAAGATCGTAGCCAAAGTACGTGAGGAACAGCAAAACAAATCGATCCTGTTGTAAAAGCTTGAAAAACCCAAACCTGCCCGCCGCTCACTGCGAGCTTGTGGAAAAATTCCCCATCTCCCGCTAAAGGGAACCATGTGTGTATGCGAAGCAGCGGGGGAGATAATTAGCTTGAGCGGGAGGAACGTCGCCACTCTCATTTCACGGCAGCGGTCCGGGCGCTCATCGCGGCGCTGCACAGGAGAGAGAATGAGGCGCGCGCGCCGCTCCGTAGAGCAGATGATTCCTAGAGTAGAGAAAGGGAGTGAGCGTAGGAGATGATAGGGGAGGGGACGCGCATGCGCTGTGGGGATGTGGGACGCGGGGGCCACTCCGTAGAGTAGAGGATTCCTAGAGGAGGGAGTGGGGGTGAGCGTAGGAGAGAGAGAGGGAGGGACGCGCATGCGCTGTGGTGGTGGGGGACGCGGGAAGGAGGGACGGACTAAGCCCCCTCCGAACACATGCAAGCAAGATCAAGGAATAGGGTCAACCTGGGCGACAGACACCACCTGCCTAGCCATTGCGAAGCAAGCCTCTCTGTGCTCTCGGCCATGACTCTGATGACTGTAGTAGTGGCCTTCATATTACTACAATGTTCTGGTTCGCATAATGGGTGCTTCCCTATTTCATGAAAGTGGCCGGACGCGGGACGCGGGAGGGACGGACAAAGCCCCGAGCATAAGATGCTTCGTATCTAAAACCACAAATAGAAATTGATATGCACTGCGTTACGAAGCCATCTGAAGGATATCTAGATCCAGCAGTTGGTAATCACTAATGCAGCAAAACCGACGGCACGCTTACGCAAGAATCACCGTTTTTTCCTCATGTGAAAGCTTCAAGCAACTCTCGAGCCGGCGCATCCCGGCTACTCCCAAGTTGTCGCCTGTGATTGAACTGCAGGGTACAGCCACACGAAGCACAGTGGGAGAGTTAATGAGACTGCGTTTTATTAGGGGCGAAGCTCCTTACGCCGTGGGTCAGTCCCTCCTCCTTTGTCGTAGCCACCTCTAGTGATGACGATGACGATCGCGATGCCATACAACACATGGCATCGCGATATGTTCTCACATGTATATCGTTTGACCACATGCAACCCCTGCATTTCACGGGACCACAAATACCCACTATACGCCATGACGATGACGCAACTAGAGGCTAGATCCGATACAAGAAGCATTGGCTCTGCATTTCACGGATCTATGTCAAGCAGAACACTGTAGGTGCAACAAGCCCCGTCAACCACTAGTACAGTCACTAGAGTCATGGCCGAGAGCATAGAGGGGGCAGATTAGCAATGGCGAGGCAGGGTGGTGTCTGTCCCCCAGGTTGACTCCAGTCCTTGATCTTGCTTGGATGTGCTTGCGGGGGCTTAGTCCATCCCTCCTTCCTGCGTCCCACAGCGCATGCGCGTCCCCTCCCCCTCTCTCCCCTCTCCAATGCTCACCCCCCTCTTCTCTGGGAATCCCTCTACTCTACGGAGCAGCGCGCGCGTCCCCCTCTCCTCACGCTCACCCCCTTTCTCTCCTCTAGGAATCCTCTACTCTACGGAGCGGCGTCCACGTTCCACATCCCCCACAGCGCATGCGCGTCCTCTCCCCCTCTTTCCCCTCCAGGAATCCTCTACGCAGCATATATAAGAGGGAAAAAAACTGCGCAAAATTCTGACAGGACACAAGTTGAAGAAGGCACGACAACACCGCTTACTTACAACTGATTAATTTTTCGACATATAAGAACCCCCTATCAATCCACTTCACCGACCATAAAACCGTTATAATGAAGGGGGACTGGAAGCCACGTCTAGCTACAATTTATGGTTAAATAAAATTTCCTGTAACACACAGTTTTTTGTCACTTGTTTGATGATGTGCTGGACTAGAATTCACGGAACATTCACGGTTTACCGATGAGCCTCGCCCACTCATCATCATTCACTCCGTGGATATGGCGTTTTTTTTAATTGATGAAGAATACTACCTGAAACGGTAAAGTGTAAAGCGCGCTATCTGAGCTATGTAGACCTTGCCACTGCTAACGGGGATTTAGTAAACAGTGATCACGGCAAATCATTGAAATGGCTTTGCATGCTTGTTCTCGTACGCCACCTTCACTCCTCTCGAAGAAATGCGGGCACAGAGCATCGAAATATTATTCGGAGTAGAGAAGACCACGGGCACATGGTGCTGATATACAGCCTTTTTTATGTTCCGGGACATTTTGGGCATCTATGGAACTACATGCGGCCTTTTTCTCTGTCCCAGCAATGGCTGTGGCATTCTCTTCTTCACTCTTCTCGGTTGTAACCTTGCGCCACTTACTTCAAGTAACGGTGCACCAACTAGCCCAATATGACACACTGAGTTATACTTACCTCTAGTGTGACTCTTGTGGAGAAGGTGTAAGCGATATAAGGCGCGTTTGTAAAGCCCCATTGTATTTGTGTGTTTGCTACACTGTGCATAGCGCTCCTGTTACCTATCGCCAAGAATGAGTGGTCATGGGTTCTACTCCCAGGGCATCCGCGTCAATGAAACTCTTTCTTGTATTTTTTCAACGTCATTTCTTGTATATTTTACTCACGTTATTTCTGTCACGGGAATGACGTCAGCGATGTCCTAGCAGACCCCGGCACAAGACACTTTTTGTGCTAGAATTTATTTAAATAGCTGCACAATCCGAATATCTCGAATGTCAGTTTGTTTCATGCACAGATGATTTCAACAGTTTTTCTTTCATTGCTAAAAAAGTCGAGGTTGCCAGCAGCTGATAAGCAGATCGATGGGAATACAGTTGTCTGCAGCGTCGCATTCGCCTACTGTGCAAGTGTAATTGACTCCCATTCTCCCGTACTGCAAAGCGTCCAGAGGAAGTGCCTGTAAAAAACGAAATAAAATGTTGCGATTGGTGGCGAGTGAGGCAAATGTGAATGATTTTTCCGCAGACTGAAATCATCCGGGACACTGCTGGGCTTTACCATGCCTTAGAAATAGAAATAGGCAGCACTGCCATAAAATGAAACTCCATCGGCGTTTTTTTTTTTTCGCACAGTTTACTTATCAGCAGGATAGAAACTGAAATGTAATTTCCGAATTACGTCGGTAAGCGACACGTCAATGCCACTTTGTTGTCATTCATTTTAGAACACCCTTCTTTGCTTTGTAGCCCATATAAAAACAGTAAAACATTTCGAAGAGTTCCCGTAGATTGTCTCCATTTCCTTTAAAATGCTACTTGAATCATATCTTGATAGTGGTGACACGAACCGATATGCAAGGTCGCATATTTACAATCGTGTTTTGAGAGAAATCATATTGATTTAAACATGATGCCAGCAGAGAAATCTCATTGCAGATATGACAACATGAGCAAATTAAACCAATAGTCGTGCGCCAGTGATATGGCGCACGATAATGTGCACCGATAAACGCAGTGACCTGAAGTGACTCACGATATTGCCAGACGTACTCCTTTCTTTCTATTTTCTTGTGTTACCTCCCCATTACACGTGTAACTGCTGCCTTGGGCAAACCACGTCGAACGACTACGAACCATATAGGTAATCTTAGAACCTTCCAACTTGATTACGTGCACAACGCGAACATTACAGTTTCTTCTGAAAATTACGTGGTCGCTAGCGATAACGCTGGAATATTATATGGCGCGTGTATAAATGGCGACGCGCTTCCCCACTTGTCAGTTTATCGACGGCTGACGCTGTGTTCGTCGCTATCAGTGTATCCGTGCACAGCGTGCATTGCTTGCTGTAGTTTGACTTTGGGTTTCCCGGTCACAAGTCCGGCCAAATAAAGAGTTTCACCTTGAAGACGCCGACTGCTGCCTTCGTGAACATCACAACCACCTGACATCTGGTTAATGTGTTATTCGTTCATGTTCCGGACATCCCCATCAAGGCGTGAACGCAGCCCAAATCGTGATGACAACACTGACCCCTTCAAGGACCATCGAGCGAGCCGCAGACTGAAAGGGCTACCCTCGCAGCACGGACTCCTACTGGAGAAGCCAAAAGCTACGGCGACGAGGACGACAGGCACGATGACGACCGCTGTGTTCCCCGCAACGATTGTGAGGCAGCCACCCAGATAGCCACAGAGCTTCCATGGATCGCCTAGTGAAGACTCTGAAACCTCGCTATCGACGTTCGAAAGGGTCTCAACATATAACAGTTGGGGCGCCGAGGACAAGCTGCGTCATCTGTACTTTTACCTGGAGGACGCAGCAAGGACCTAGTTCGAGAACCGGCAGTCCACGCATCGGACATGGGACCTCTTTCGCAGCGCTTTCTTGGAGACGTTCGCGATCGTCGTCCGAAAGGAAGGGGCCATTGCTTTACTGGACACACGAGTGCAGCTCCCGAATGAGAGCTTTATTATCTTTACGGAGGAGATGACGCGGCTTTTCCGCCACCCCGACATGTCCGAGAAAAAAAAGTTTCGGTTCCTGATGAGAGGAGTGAAGGAATAACTTTTCGCCAGACGTTTCGGAGGCCACTACCATCGAGAAGGCGCTTGAAATACACAACAGGCAATACAACCACCACATGCTACGACGAGCTGCGCGGATGTTCAAGCACTGGGAACCAACGACCTGCGCGATACGGTCACAGCGGTCGTACGTGAGGAGCTGCAAAAGATGTTTCCCAGATCGCAACCTCAGGCTGAGATAGTGAAGGGAGGAGCTCCAGCAGTCGCCTGGCACCCCTGAGCCACCACAGTCTCAGCCGCAGGCCCTGAGCTACGCTGCTGCAGCCCGACGCAATCCACTCCCTCGAAGCCCCCATCAGGACGTCCCACAGCCGCACTAGCGTGGGCAGACGCCGCCGACGCTACCACCGCCGCCATCTCGCCCACCTGCGGCTTGCGCTGCACTCCCAGGATGACCGACATGTGGTGCGCCACCGACCACCGCCCACTGTGCTACCACTGCGGAGAATCAGGCCACACCTACCGCCCCTGCCAGTACCGACAGATGGATCTACGGGGTTTCGAGCTCAACGCGCCATGACCGCAAAGGGATGAACGACCGCATCACGTCGCCAACTGCCTCGCAGGAGCGCAGTGGTCACCCCGACGACCCTACTGTTCACCTTGCCAGGCCGGTACGCCTCACCGCATCGCAGGCACTACGCCGGCCCTGGTCGTGGCCGATCTCCGAGCCCTTACCCGAAAAACTAATGGCAGCAACCGATGGAGGTACCGTTGCTGCGCGACGAACTACCGAAGATCCCGCGCCACAGCCGACGACGCCACGACAAACCCTAAAGAACCCGCCGCGTCCCGAACGCAGCACCGACGTCGACACTTCGCGTCGAGAAGACCTGACGACGCAACGTCGAAGCAGCGGTAAAAACCGTCGTAGCAGTCACGCGATGACGCGACCCCACCGTAATGCCAGGCGAAGAACTATCGACCTCGACGATCTAATCGACGGCCACAACGGCACAGCTCTCGTCGACACCGGAGCCATCTGTTCCTTCATCAGGGGGACGTTCGCCGCGAAGTTGAAGAAATCGAGGACTGCGTAGGAAGGCCCCGAAATCCGAACTGCTGGAGGTCACCTAGTAACGCCGGCCGGAATCTGCACAGCCAGTCAGCGTTAACAACCGGATTTATCCCACAAGTTTCGTAGTCCTACAGCGATGTTCGAGAGATGTAATCCTTGGTATGGACTTCTCAAGCCTCCATGGTGCAGTCATCTACCTGAGAAAAATGTCGATAAAACTATCCACAAAAAATTCCCTATCTCCCGCTAAAGGGAACCATGTGTGGATGCGAAGCAGCGGGGAGATAATTAGCTTGAGCGGGAGGAACGTCGCCGCTCTCATTTCACTGCAGCGGTCCGGGCGCTCATCGCGGCGCTGCACAGGAGAAAGAATGAGGCGCGCGCGCTCCGTCATTTTCATACCGCGGAACTACCGTGGCGCCCCCAGAGGAGTATGCAGCTGTCACACTACCTGTCGTGCGCGCCGCTCCGTAGAGGATTCCAAGAGGAGAGAGAGAGAGGGGGAGGGGACGTGCATGCGCTGTGGGGGGTGTGGGACGCGGGAGCCGCTCCGCTGAGTAGAGGATTCCTAGAGGGGGGAGAGGACGCGCATGCGCTGTGGGGATGTGGGACGCGGGCACAGCGGACTGTGCGTCGCTGTGTTCAGTCCGAGACTCCTGTCTCTCATTGCCCATTAGCAGCGATTGGGATGTTCTAGTAGCAAACACCGGTCCATCACTGCGCGCTTTGCGCCCCCCAGGTTTCTTCCTGTGCAACGCTGCGGTGAGCGCCAGCGTCAACGCCGCCGCCAGTGTAAGCGTTAGCGCCCGCTGCTTCGCATCTACACATGGTTCCCTTTAGCGGGAGATGGTGTAATCTTTAAGGCGAAAGCCTTTAATGTCTCATGCTCACGTCCGTCAGGTGTCCGTCCGACGTCCGTCCGGTGTCCGTACGTCCGTCTGTCCGTCCGTCTGTCTGTCTCTTCGTCCGTCCGTCCACATCCGTCTGTCCATCCGTCCATGTCCGTCCGTCCGTCCTCCGTCCATCCGAGCTCTGGGACGGAGCCAGGTGGCCACCGGGACGCGCAGACGGACGCCGGTCGCGTCGGACTCTATAGCGCTCGCGCTTTGCTTGCGTAGCGTCGCTGTGCCCAGAGTTTGCAATCATTCTGACCGACGCCGTCTCAATGGACCTAGGCGTTCACGGAATACACTTTCCAATTTACAAAGAGTCCGTCAATTTAAGAGCTGGAACGCGGATGGCGTTTGCACGATGCGCAAAGCGCGAGAAAATACTAACGCATGCGAACGGATGAAGATGAGTCTCGCGTCTCGCTGCGATTCGCGGTAAAAAATTAAAGAAAAAACACGCACCCATTCGGTTTGTGTGTTATCCCACTGATAGTGTAAAAGAAAAAAGACATGGCATAATCAGTGGAATGGCCACATGGTTTCGCCGAACACACTTTGGAATATACAAAGTGTCCTTGAAATTTTTTTCTATTTTCTTGTTACCGCCTCATTACACGTGTAACTGCTACCTTGCGCAAACCACGTGGAATGACCAGGAACCATCGAAATAATCTTAGAGCCTTCCGATTAATTACACGCACAACGCGATCATTAAAGTTTCTTCTGGCCGCTAGCGGTAACGCTGGAATATTCGATGGCGCATTTATAAATGCTGACGCGCTTCACCGCATGTCAGATTATGGACGGTCGACGCCTTGTTCGCCGCTATCAGTGTATATGTGCACAGCGTGCATTGCTTGCTGTAGTTTGACTCTCGGTTTCCCGGAGACAACTTCGGCCAAATAAAGAGTTTCACCTTGAAGACCCCGAGTGCTGCCTTCTCCATGGCCGAGCACGCGCTCAATAAGATACCGAGAGCGTTACGCCAAGCGTTGACGACAGCATACGCCAGCATGGTCCCTCAGGGTCCCTAAAGTTGGATTTAATAAAGATGTTTCATGATGCTGCAGTGCTGAGCAAGCCTTGATGGTGCAATGTCCTGCGCGTCTCGAATATCATCCTCACTGCTGATTGATTTAGGGTCGACTGTCTCAATTTTGCCGGAGCGAGAATTCGGTGGACATTTTCAACCAGAATTCAATAGATATTTTCAGAACCTTTGATTGCGTCTACTCCACATGTCACCTACAGGGATTAGCAGAAGACTCTGTTAACAGATCCCGCACATTAGTACGGGCTCTGTTACCGCGTGGTTTGCATTGAAAGTATAGACATCACGTAGTTGGTTTTATTCTAGGCCGCAGCGGCGTTGCCTTATGCCGGCGTCTTGTTTAGTTACGTTGATCATGTATCGCTGCGGCAGGCGCAACCATGGAAGAAGAGAGCCGCGTGTCCCGTGATGCGCGAGCCACGCGGTGATTAGAACGACCTGGTTCTTGACCTGGCTGGATGCAGCAGCCACTACCGCTTAGCTACGCCCTAATCGCGGCCTCGTCAGCCATCGTCTCCTCTCTCTGCACTACAATCAGATTTCAAAGGAGTTGGCTGCTAGCACTACATCGGATAAGAAAACAAGTTATCGAGCCACAGCCCCAGCAACAGGAGCAGGTGGTTCTGCTGTTATATTTTGCTCTTGGTATCCGGCGTGCATTTATTCATCGTAATGATGGTGATGAAGATATCTAAGCTTTAATGGCGCAAGGGCGATGCTTGGCCAAAAAGCGCCATGAAAAATGATAAAAGAGTAACACTGGTCCGTGATTTACAATGCTATGTAAGGGATGTGAACTATTATAATGCTACTTGGTTATATAGCGGCCTACCATTCCGCGCCGTAATGCGGGTAAAACATATGATTATTAAAATCATGGGGTGACATGAAATGTGTAACTGATAGCGATTGACAATGCTCCTGGTAATAAAACTTCGGTGGAGACATTACATTATGTTGCGACTCGGGTCCGGCGGATCTCATCGTTGGTAGCTGGCCCGCCGCCGGTCCCCTAGCCCATCTTTAGCAGAGAGGAAGGCGCTCGTAGGAGAGATATTACAGACGTTTATTCACATTGAGAGATCAAGAGAAGAGAGTGTACAAAAAGTGTTCGGCTTTTAAAGCCCCGTGTCTGGCAACTTGAGGCAATCAAACCGGTGTCAGCAACACCCGCCAATAAGGTGTCCTGCCGCCACAACGCCCTCCCCCCGGGAAGAAGGTAATGGGACGCACGACACATTCCTCAAAAGGGCAAGGACGAGAAGTCCAATTGGGGAACACCAATGCCCCACACAGGGGGATGTCCACGTACCACGCCCAGACGACTCGATATTGTCGGTGAGGAGGAATGTCCGAAGGGGAAGCGGACTGGTGCCAAGTCGGTGACCTCTGAAGACGTGGTTATTGCTGTCGACCACAGCTGCAGCCGCTAATGGCTCCGTCCAGCTGCAGAGACATGCCACGTCGCTGGGAAAGGTGTCAGCAGCTCTTTCCCACGCCGGCAGCATCTTGCAACAAAGGGCTGTTCACTGCACCCTGGTTGGATTTCTGGTCACCTGAGCACGCCGCACGCTCGTAGGCATTCCAGAAAAAATAGGGTTAGACCTGCGCCCTCGAAGGGCAGCGAACCCGGGAGGAACTTTTGATTGACAGGAGCATTCTCTGCTGCCTCTGCCATGATAGCCTCCAAGGCCGATCGTAACAGCTTCTCCGCCGGGGAAAGAAGATCCCGAGGTACAGTGTCCAGCAGGTACTGTGCAGAGGGATCTGTAACGCAGCTTTTCCTCCACTACTCTTGGCCTGAACACGGGATCCGATAATCACATCGCAGCAAGACCTTAGGGAGCGCCGCTCGCATGGATGAGGTGACATCCTCCGTCATTCTTCCCCGAAGGCACCGTCTGCCTCGCTGAACCAGCCCTTGATGGCTTGAGGACTTAGGAAACTGCGCCAAAAACACAACCACAAACAAGCAAGCACACGGCAATCCTTTACCAAGATTCACCAGGCTTAGCTCCACTCATGGTGGCCGTTTCCCCATATCCTAGTGTTAATACGGTGGCCCTCCCTGTCGCAACATCAAAAGCAGCCACTCTTGAAAACACATAAAAGCCGTATAACTGACACACTCACAGTGTGCCTACCTAAACAAACTGTAAACAAGTATACAACGCACCAGCCGGCTAATGAAAGGAAGAATCGACTTGAGGCTCTCGCTGCATCGGGGCAACGACTTGGTCATCATTATTCAAGATAAGCTTGCGCTTGACCCTTTCAGCCACAAAACTTTGCGCCGCCAAAGCTAGAGCTGTCCCTTTGAGCAGAAGAAATACTGCCCCAACATCAGGACGCTGTTCACAACTGACATCCGTCAGTGCACGTACTAGTGCCACTGCGAGCATCTACTCCACGGATGTGCGATTAACTAGCTCTACCCTTTTCGGTCAGAATTCTTACTAAACAAGTGAGCGACTCCCGCGGTAACCTTTCTTTAGTCGCTTCTATACGGAACGCATGCGAATAAAACAGTAAACAAACGAAAACAAATTTCGCATGGCTCTGCTAAAACTCGCACAAAGAATAGCCCTGTCTACTTTGTCCATTCTCTTTCCCGCAGGCTCCCGGCTGAACTCTTACGTTGCCGCGAGTTACCTAGTGGGACAGCCTGACCTTATATTTCCGTGTGTCCACGCATGACACACAACGGAAACGTCATGAACTCTTTTCAAGTCAGCTGTCGTTACCCTATTCAAGGCGCTCATCTCTTAAGCCCTTAACTCGCTCTGATGCGTGTCACTACGTATCCTTCCGATACGATTACCAACTGTACAACGCATGTCGGCTAACAAAACCACAGAGCGCTGAAGAAGAAAACAAAGTTCAAAACTAGTTACTTGAACATCAAGAGTCGAGGAGATCAAAAGAGAATACTATTTCTTAACTAAAATAGGCAAACAAAACATTCCTTTCAACAGTCCTGAGTCGACATTTTCTGAAAAGCTAACAGCTGTCTTCAACAACTTTCAGTCGAACTCGTGGTGGTCGCGCCAAGAAGGCTTTTCTCGTCAAGCGCGGTGTACAACAGACATGAAGGTCAATCACGTTGTCGCCGAACGCCGCCACATTCCTCGAAGATGACCTGCCGTGGTCCCTTTCTGCTACTTAGCGAAAACCACCGACCTTGCTGTTCCTCACCCTGTCCAACGCGCCGCGAGAACAACAACAACGTGGAGGTCCCTTGCCCTCCGACCACATTCGCGCATAATACGCCTGTCTTTTGTTTGCTCTTAGGCTGCTCGGACGCCTGCGATACGGTAACTTTCTCGCAAATTCGCTCCGCCGTCCGAAGACCTTCCCCAAACGCGTCGCGATCTTGGCCTCATTGTTGTCTTTCGGACGTTTTGTCCTTTTTGCACGCTTCTTGGTGCGAACTTTGTAGCCTTTCGTCCTGCTCTGACGTTCAGCATCATCGACATGCTCGTCCTCTGTTTTGCGCGCACAGTCTTGATGATTGACTATCAATTCATCATTCGACCACTGCCGCGTACAATGCGCTTCCCTTTTCTTTTCTTTGCGGCGGCTCGGACGCATACGATACAGATCCGTCAGAGATGACAACGGCACTTTTTCTCGCGATTTCACTCCGCCCTTCGAAGCCCTTCCTCAAACGCGCCGCGCTGTTCGCGAGCTTTGTCTCATTCTTGTCCTTCGGACGCTTTCTCCACCTTGCACGCTTCATGGTGCCTACTTTGGAGCCTTTCGTCCGCCTCTGACGCTCGTCTACATCGTCTATAGGGCTGTAAGGTTCATTTTTGGTGGAACACTTCGTTAACCTTAAAGGGGAACCCCGGTGTATTTTCGACCATATTGAGATAATGCCGTTTTCAAATAGTATTAACAGTCCTTTATTAGCTAGGGTGGTTCGTTTCGCTGAGAGACTCATCAATAATTTTAAATAAGCAATAAACAATGAGTCAAAACCGAAACCGAAACGCTTAGCTACTCCGTGCTGGGTATACGATGACGTCACGAAATCCGCTACACGCCGCCACGGATGACCAGGGTGTAAACGTAGCACGCTTCCTCCATCGGGCGAAAAGCAAGCTGGCGATGTCATCCGAAGCTGAATCAAGCTGTGTCAGCCCGTCTGAACTTCAGCGATGAGTGCAGCTACGTACTATCTGAGCGCGGAAGCATCGCTTTTTGATTTCGACCCGCTGACGCGTCAAGCAGCTGACGTGCCCCGCATTGATCTTGTCGTTGCTCAGTATTGTGCGGCTTACTGTAAGACCAGATGTCAACGACAACTAACGCGTTACGCAGCTGACATAACCCAACAAATATGCTCGCGTTGTGGCCGCCTCGTAGAAGAAAGCGCGCGCTGCATCCGCCTGCTGGGCGAGACGGCGTAGGCACGTCACGTAACATACCAGGGTGGCCCGCGTTTACAGGCATGTTTCGGAATCGGCAACCAATTTTTCAAATTCGTTTTTTTTAAAAGCTAAGTGAATTACGGCTGTAAAATTGGGCATATATCATCAGGGTGCTGAAGAGAACATATTCCGAAAGTTTTATAGAAACCGATGAATGTCAAAAAATCGCCGGAGTTCCCCTTAACCCCGTTCCCACCACTACGGAAATCTCACACCCTGATTTGAGCGCGAGCTCTCTTTCCTCGGAACGGGTTAGGGCCCCTACTGCCTCTACAATTCCCTCACAAGCACTAGCCTTCTCTTCGGCCTTAAACGGCGTCACCGCAACATCACACCGTTCGTGCGCTACATCTACACAAGTCTGGCTTCTTTGCTGCAGTGACTTACTTTCACGGAGTAGCCTTTCTAGTTCTTCATCCAATGCCTGCATCTCCCTGCTATGTTCTTGCCTGCGCTTCTGTTCCTCTATCTCTTCCCTGCGCAACATTTCCTCTCTTTCCTGCTTGCGCTTCTCTTTTTCTATCTCTTCCCTGCGCAACCTTTCCTCTCTTTCCTGCTTGCGCTTCTGTTCCTCTATCTCTTCCCTGCGCAACCTTTCCTCTCTTTCCTGCTTGCGCTTCTGTTTTTCTACCTCTTCCCTGCGCAACCTTTCCTCTCTTTCCTGCTTGCGCTTCTGTTCCCCTATCTCTTCCCTGCGCAACCTTTCCTCTGTTTCCTGCTTGCGCTGCTGTTCCTCTTTTTTCAGCTCGGTGTACTCTAAACATTCTTCAAGTTCATCATCGTCTGCCCCAATTGCCTCGATCGCCTCAATGATTTCTGGCTTTCCTTTCGAGTCGGCCATTTGGATACCCAACTCTCGGGCCAACTCTAACAATTACGGCTTTTTTAGCGCTTTCAAATTCATGGCTGCCCCCCAGTGCTGCTACCTCTTCGCTAACAAACAACTTTGACGTACTATCCCCACTTCCGTCAACAGTATCAAAATCACTGCTTCCTACCCAAAGCCTGGTGATATCCTAGCGAAGAAATGCCATGCACTTACCATATGCAGTCATGAATTCAGGCACGTTCCTTCCGGAGCTATCAGCAGTGCCACGAGGAGCCGTTCGTCGGCGTTAGGTCATCTGGGTAGCGAGCTTCATTCAGCGTTGCTTTCCAGTCCGATGAACTTGATCCCACCGTATGGAGGCAGTTCTGTATCGGCTGGCCTCCATGACGCTTTCAGAGGATCCGTCTTATCCAACCGCTGCCATCCAGTTTGTTGCGACTCGGGTCCGGTGGGGCTCATCGTTGGTAGCTGGCCCGCCGCCGGTCCCCTAGCCCATCTTTAGCAGAGAGGAAGGAGCTCGTAGGATAGATATCACAGACGTTTATTCACATTGAGAGATCAAGAGAACAGAGTGTACAAAAAGTCTTCGGCTCTTAAAGCCCCGAGTCTGGCAACTTGAGGCAATCAAACCGGTGGCAGCAACACCCGCCAATAAGGTGTCCTGCCGCCACAAAGCCTCTCCCCCCAGGAAGGAGGTAATGGGACGCACAACACATTCCTCAAAAGGGGCAAGGACGAGAAGTCTAATTGGGGGAACACCAATGCCCCACACAGGGGGATGTCCACGTACGACGCCTACACGACTCGATATTGTCGGCGACGAGGAAATGTCCGAAGGATTACCGGACTGGTGCCAAGTCGGTGACCGATGAAGACGTGGTTGTTGCTGTCGACCACACCTGCAGCCGCTAATGGCTCCATCCAGCTGCAGAGACATTCCACGTCGCTGGGAAAGGTGTCAGCAGCTCTTTCCCACGCCGGCAGCATCTTGCAACAAAGGGCTGTTCGCTGCACGCTGCTGGTTGGATTTCTGGTCACCTGAGCACGCCGCACGCTCGTAGGCATTCCAGGAAAATGGGGTAGACCTGCGCCCCCGAAGGTGTTTTTTACCCGTAGTAGTTTTAAGCAATAGCGTGGCTTGTGGTATTACACCCGTTTGACATGCAGATGGCCTAAGTTCGATTTTCACTCCTAAGCGAAATTTTTTATTATTTGTGTTATTCGCATGTTTCTCGATTTTCCGCTCACAGCCAACGATTCTGACATCAACGCCGACGCCGGAATTTATTTGAAACGAGCTCTTTAACGCTGTCGCGTTACGAACGCTAAAAGCGACTGACGCACACACTAGCAGAGACATATTGCAATGTTTCAAAGCGCATTTCCTCGCCCAACCCGTGTACCTTCAGTTTTGCGTCGTAGCCGGAGGTAAATGATTCATAAGAAATATTCGGTCTAGTACAGATAACCACGAAGAGCGTTAACGAAAGAAACGTGGAGCCGCAAACGTTGGTAACTATACGAAGTAGTTCTGTAGTTCCGATGCATATTTGGTGGAGGAATAAATACGGGGCGCACATACGAAATTCATCAGCGAACTTACATGTGTGTGTGTCTTCGATGGTCACAAAGAATTAAAGTTTATGAGATACTGATAACACTAAGTGGAATAAATGGAACTCAGCAGGGGTTAGTGGCGTTAGGACTGCCATCGCCGCACGATTGTAGCATGTACAGTCAGGAATTCCGTGGTGGTATTTCAACAATACTGCCTCCATGTTATTTTTATTCCAAATTGCTCATCAGGATCATTCTTCATGAAATATTTCCGGAATAGTGTTTCACATTTATTGCGTCAATGAAAGTTTTATTGTCAAGTGCCACGCTAAAACTCTGTGAACAAAATGTTTCCTCAATGTTATCTCAGTAGAAATGAAAGAATAACATTTCTTGTAAATTGCTCAACAGAAATATAGTTGATGAAATATTTTCTCAGTAGTATCTCACAATAATTTCGTAAATTAAAGTTGTATTGCCAAGTGCTACACAGAAACTATTTTAAAGAAAGTATACCCTCAATGGTAAATCAATACAAATGAAAGCATGACATTTTATTGCAAGCTGCTCAACAGAAATGTTCTGTTCACGAAATACGTAGAAAGATCAGTGAATGTTGCGGAATCATTGATAATCAATAAAGAAAATATTTCGGTTGCATTCTGGCAATGAAAAATGAACAGTAATTTGCATCAATTAGGGCAAACTCGTTTTTTTATCTCCTAAATGCTGGACATATCAAAGATCCCAATAACACCCTTGATTTTCTGATCTGCTAGATTAGTTTTTTTTAGCTTTATGGCCCTGCTTGAAAGAGCCCAGCCACCCTCTATTCATTCCGTTTATATTGTTCATTTGGTTTCCAGTACTTACAAGACACTGTCGTCCAGGCCCTGTTACTTTCTTTGAATTTACGCAGTGATTCTTGCAGCCTATGATTTTCTGTGAATGAAAAATACGCGTTTCTATGCAAAGCATAAATGAAGGCCTTAGAATCAAGTTAGCATCTGCAGTTTATAAAACAATAAATAATCACCGCTCAATGCAGTAAGGTTAAATTAACAAACCGAATGAACACATTTCTGCAGTGAATATTATATTCGTATCCACACGTGTAACCTTCCTATACGCAAATATATCATGCTGGGATATGTCTCGGCCTTTTTTTCATTCAGCATAGCGGCGAATATTCAGCTCCCTCCTACCCGCGTCCCACACCACCACAGCGCATGCGCGTCCCCTCCCCCCTCTCTCTCTCCTATCCTACGGTCACCTCCTTTCTCTCCTCTGGGAATCCTCCACTCTATGGAGCGGCGCCCGCGTCCCACATCCCCTCAGGGCATTCGCGTCCTCTCCCCATCTCACCTCTGGGAATCATGTACTCTACAGAGCAGCCCCCGCGTCCCACACCCCCCACAGCGCATGCGCGTCCCCTCCCCCTATCTCACCTCTCCTACGCTCAACCCTTTCTCTACTCTAGGAATCCTCTACTCTACGGAGCGGCGCCTGCGTCACACATGCCGAAAGCACATGCGCGTCCTCTCCCCCTCTCTCCTCTAGGAATCATGTACTCTACCGAGCAGCCCCCCGTGTCCCACACCCCCACAGCGCATGCACGTCCCCTCCCT
This sequence comes from Rhipicephalus appendiculatus, assembly GCA_030522465.1. Classification (NCBI taxonomy): domain Eukaryota; kingdom Metazoa; phylum Arthropoda; class Arachnida; order Ixodida; family Ixodidae; genus Rhipicephalus; species Rhipicephalus appendiculatus. The sequence continues at coordinate 41,627 of JALIZH010014078.1, read as the reverse complement.
CTCTCTCCTCTCCTACTTGACCCCCCCCCGTTCTCTCCTCGAGGAATCCTCTACGGAGCGGCGTGCACGACAGGTGGTGCGACAGCTGCGTACTCCGCTGGGGGCGCTACGGTAGTTCCGCGGTATGAAAATGACGGAGCGCGCGCGCCTCATTCTCTCTCCTATGCAGCACCGCGATGAGTGCCCGGGCCGCTGCCGTGAAACGAGAGCGTCGATGTTTCTCTCGTTCAAGCTAACAATCTCCTCGCTGCTTGGCATCCACACATGGTTCCCTTTAGCGGGAGATGGAGAAGTTTTTTTTATCTTCTGCGTAGTTCCAAACGACTTACTTCTGAGTCGTCCGCCACATTTTTCGGAAACGTACTTGAAAACTGGGCGAAAACAGCAAACGCGCCATTCTGTATCAACTTCATCTGCAACTTTATTATTTCTTCTAGTACAGACTACAATCGTCCTCCCGGTCTAAAAGTTGCCGTCAGCAGCTTGACTGGTCCCAGGAGGTGTTGTACATGACAGCGCGAAAACAGTAAACATTTTGGTACAAAACAAATTTGATACTCAGATCCATGATTAACACTAGGATGTTTAACATTGAACGACAGACATTTTTGCACAAATAGCGAGCCAATCAAACAAAATATCATCCTTTTATATACATAGGTATGCACGAATATACCATGTAGATGCTTACATGTTAACGAAATACATCTTCAGTTCTTGCGAGATAATTTAGTAGCGTGAACATGAGCATTTAGAATTTTCGGCAAATTGTTTGTAATGAATTGCACCTTATATTCGGTGCGAAAACGCGGCATAAACCAAGGTTCAGGGTTTCTTTGATGCACATGTATGTCATGGTGTTTGAAGGTCACTGCGGATGTAAGAAAATGTCAATATTCTTTGTTTGTAAAATAAAAAAGCCGGCAGATCCCACGCACAGTGGGAATCGATGTAATGCGAAGGAGCCGGGAAGGAGCCAATCATGCTTTACATAATTTGCATGGTATGTCTGACATGTTAGGACCTGTCATTTATGTTCGTCATACAGTCACGTCGCGCAATACCAATTTTGGTGTATATCAAGCTAGCGAACTGGACGCAAGCACACCATGAGCGTGGCATGTAAACGACGTTGTAGATGACACGCATGCCAAGATTTTCATGTTACCACCTGCCACTTATGTTCGTTATACAGTCATATTACTCAATAGCAAATTTGGTGTATATCAAGCTAAGGAAACGGCCGCGAGCGTGCCATGAGCGTGGAATACAAGTCATGTTGCTTATGACATGTCATGATTTCCATATTACCACTTGTCATTTATGTTCGTCATACAGTAACGTCACTCAATCCCAATTTTGGTGTATATTAAGCTAACGAAATGGCCGTGTGCGCGCCATGAGTGTGGCATGCAAGTCATGTCGCGCATGACATGTCATGGTTTCCATATTACCACTTGTCATTTATGTTCGTCATACAGGCATGTCACTCAATACCAAATTTGGTGTATATGAAGCTAACGAAACGGCCGCGAGCGCGCCATGAGTGTGGCATGCAAGTCATGTCGCTCATGACATATCATGATTTCCATATTACCACTAGTCATTTGTGTTCTTCATGCAGTCATGACACTCAATACCAAATTTGGTGTATGTCAAACTAACGAAACGGCCGCGAGCGCGCCATGAGCGTTGCATGTAAATCATACTTTTTCATGACAAGTTAGTCATGATTTTCATGATATGTCGAGCCATTTATGTTCGTCATACAGTCATGTTATGTCATACCAAATTTGGTATAAATCCCTTTAACGATACGGCCTGGAGAACACAAAGTCGTAGGCAGCTAGATAGATAGATAGCTAGATAGACAGATACGCTCAAAGTCGCCGAAGTTCGCTAAGAAATGCTTTGCATTTGATATCTGTAAAACACGGTATTCGTACTACCTATCCACCCGACTGATTTCGTATTTCTGTGACAATGTTTTCGTTGTTGCTCGGGGTTCGATATTAGCAATGTACCGGAGAAGTGGCTTTTTTAACGTAGTTCTTTTATCTATGTTGCGCTGTGGTCGCCCATACTTAACTGCAATAATTAAATTGCGAGGTGAATAATGCGTGATAAATTTGTAGCTTGGCTTTTATCAGCATCAAAAGTCTACACCGAGATTGTACACCGGTAACTGCAGAAAACTTGTTCCGAAGGTTAGTAAAATGACCGTCCCACCTCAAATAGCATGAAATTATAACTCCAAGGATTTTATGTTGATTAACTAGTTCTATATGTTTACCTAGGTAAGTGACTGACTGCACTAACAGAAAAGTTTATTTCTGGCTCTAAAAAGAATCGCTTTCGTTTTCGTGGGGCTAATTCTGATCACATTTGAAAGGAACCAATCTGATAGTTTCATCAGCAACGCATTACATCTGATAATTAGTACGTTGGCGTCCTTTGCATTGAAAAGTATAGTGCTATCATGCGCATATATAAAGAAATCAACTGTAGGGCCTACATTTGCTAAGTCATAAATATACAAGTTAAATAATAGCGGGCCCAGAACACTTTTTTGCGGCACTGCATTTTTAAGTGGTAAGAAAAGGAAGATAGGGAGTTGTCAATATATACACACTGAGTTCTATTCGCAAGGCACGATTTCATCAAAGCAAGTGGATGTCCACGTACTCCATTCATTGATAGCTTATATGTAAGAGTGTCATGATTGAGGCAATCAAATGCCTTGCTAAAATCAATGAAGAGCACAAAGGCGAATTCTTCACTGCCTATGCTTTGAAGAATACTCTCTTTCAAAGATAAAAGGGCTGCCTCAGTAGATCTACCGCTTCTAAAGCCAAACTGCGAGTTTGTTGTCACGTTATCTTTGTCTAGAAACTATGTTAGGCGTGCCGCGATAACTTTTTCTAGAACCTTGGAAAAAATGGGTAGGACAGATATTGACCTGTAATTGGAAACAGTATTTATATCGCTCTGTTCGAATAACACCGATACTTTAGCTCATTTCATGCCATCTGGGAAATTCGCCGCTTCCATTGCTAAATTGAATATGTGAACGAACGCACGAATAAATAGCAATTGATTTAAAATGTGTTTGCTTGGCTAAATTTGTAAATTACCGATATCTAATTCTTCGCTGTTGAATTTTTAGTTGTGGTAAACACCTCGTGTTCGTCGGTTGGCTCCATAAATATAATAGTTTCCGCAACACTTTTATCTCCTGAATACGTAACTCGGAAGACATGGTTGTGCGTACTGCTTACATTCAAAAAATGAGCATTAAAGTGGCCTTCCAGTGTTTTACCGCTCAATTCGCCATTTCTATAACTTATCGATTTGGGTACATTATTTTTAGTTTGACGGCCTAAAACGCTATTTTAGCGTTTTAGGCCGTCACTTCGCGTGTCTACTTTGCGCTGTTTTAGGGGCGAAGCTCCTAAGTCTAACCTTGTCCCGCGTCAGGCGTAACCGGCAGTTTCTCCCTGTGTGATGACGATGACGCTGCCATCACGGCACAGCACATGGAATGTACCCACTATGCGTCATAACGATGACGCTGATGATGATGACGATCGCGATGCCATACAACACATGGCATCGCGATATGGTCTCACATGCATATCGTTTGACCACATGCAACCAACCACCATCCGAGGAACCTGCATCGATCTCGCCTTTGCAAACTTTCGACTTTGACCCATCCAGGAACCACTGTCCCTCCATTTCACCGACCATAAAGCCGTTATAATGAAGGGGGGAACGGAAGCCACGGCTTACGTAAACGGTAACCATGACCAACGAAGAAACGAAAACAAAACGGAAAATCACGGCTCACGAATAAAATATAAATTTCTTCTATATATACACACAGTGTTTGTCACGCCTTTGATGATGTACTGGGCGAATTTCACGGAAGATTTACGGTTTACCGATGAACCTCCGGAGCTTCGCCCACTCATCATCATTCAATCTGTGGATATGCTGTGATTTTTTTTTAAACTATGGATACGTACCAACTAGCTCGCATTCACTCTTAGTGTGCCAGAGTAGGCGAATACGTTCAATATCTTAAGTTTGTCTCTATCTCGCTTGTCCTGAGTCATTTGCTACCGTCAAAGATGTAATAGAAAAAAAGTCACAGTTTCACCGCAAGGGTGAAGCAATGAATGCGATAGCAACAAATCGTAATGTTATACGAAGTGAGGCTGGCAGCTAACTCTTTTGGATCATATCTCACGCAACTCTAGAAAACGCTGGTTTAAGAGTATACGGCCCCTCCAGGGACACTCTGCTCACCACATTCTCTTCGCGTTCAGAACGCAGCACGTAGAAGGGTACACCCGGCCCCCCGCTGTCGGCCGCCGAGAAGGGGAGATAACGCGCGCGCCCGCGACGACCGCGCTCGTAAAATCGAAGGTCGCTCGAGGGACTCCCTCCCCCCCCCACCACCCTCGCGTCTTTTCACGCTCACGAATGACGGGCGGGGCCGGTTATATATATACATATACATATACGGAGCATGGCTGCGAAAAGCAGCCGACAGTGTCCATCTAATTGCTTTCGCAATAAAAACTAAAAATCTATGATTGCGCGAGCGCACGTGATCTGTCAATCCTGGCCTTCAGTTTTTTCAATTCAAATAGAAGCAACTGCACTTACCTTGCCGGCAGGTGTCTCCCAGTATAAATGTATACATGTGGTAATACCGTCTGCAAGAGGAAATTAAGAGCGAATGATTGTGACGTTTTCAGTTTTCTTGCAGTTCGACGGTAACCGCACCATTGCGAGGCGAAAGCCTTTAATGCTTCATGCTCACGTGCGTCTCTCCATTTGTACATCCGTCCACGCCCTGATTAGAGATGGGTCGCTCAGGAGTGAATTACACCATCTCCCGCTAAAGGCAACCATGTGTAGATGCGAAGCAGAGGGCGCTAACGCTTACACTGGCGGCGGCGTTGACGCTGCCACTCATCGCAGCTTTGCGCAGGAGAGAAAACTGGGGAGGCGCAAAGCACGCAGTGATGGAGCGGTGTTTCCTACTGGAACATGCCAATCGCTGCTAATGGGCAATCAGAGACAGAAGACTCCGACTGGACACAGAGACCCGCAGTCCGCTTTTAGTTAACGCGCACGCTGCGAATTTTTATTGTTCAACAACGCACAGGAGAAATCTCCCACCGGCACCACCTTGCAGGTGAAGATTCAGTGCCATATATACGGGGTGGCCAGTGAACGGTTGTGCAGCGCGAGCAGTCGGTTTTTCAACCAAGAAACTCGCTAGCAGACGCTGCCTGCGTCGGCATCGCGAGGCGAGAGAGAGGGGGGAGCGTACGAGAGGAGAGAGAGGAGGGGCGCATGCGCAGTGATGGTGTGGTTGCCGCGGGGAGGGATTCCTAGACGAGAGAGAGGAGGAGAGCATGTTTTTTATTTTTTTTTGAAAGGGTTTGCGCATGCGCAGTAAGGGTGGTCACGCGGCACACCACCACCACCGGATTGAGCTTCGCCATAAGATGCTTCACATCTAAAAAAATGCGCCGGAGTTCCCCTTTAACCTCCTAGTACGACAAGTTCGAATTGCCGACTGGGGGGGGGGGGGGGGGGGGTTCCGCTGCTACAAGTTGTTCTAAATGTCTGTATACAGGGACTCTATGAGAGTGACCACCCTTAGCATCACTTTCTAATTATTTTGTCACTTAATATACTATATTTAAAACCATATCTAAATTATTTATGCTCTGGTATCAAGTCTATCACGAACGTTCTCTACAGCCCGTCTTTCGTGCGATGCTATTCCTCACAGATTTTTTTACCTAGACAGAAAGTCGACATTATAAGCGGCAGTGCTGCGCAAGAAACATGAGTGTCGCTTAGTGCTCGCCCCACAAGAATAAATTAACTATCCATATTAAGATGATAGCAGTTCTGTCTCCGTAATAGATAGACGTCAGAACCAGCGTGGTAACTGAAACAACAAATGAGCGTCCTCCTTACATGATGCACTGCCTTTTCCGAGAGAGCAAGCTGAAAATAAGAGAAGTACATACATTGTGTAAAATATTGCTTGATGAACGAAATTGCTTCTACAATAACAACAAATATGAAGAACAACAAAGTTGTACCAAAGCAATAATAGCGTAGTGATCGGTAGTACAGGAAATGTCAATGGCGATTTTTCAAGCTGCATCGAAGAACACTCCAGTCCACAGTTCGTTCACGTCACACTTCGATAATGCTGGTTGCTACGCGCCGATCATAGAAGGAAAGCGTTTGCACTCACAGCGTTCACACTCACAGCGTTCACACTCACAGCGTGCATCTGAGCCGAGTATTGTCACCGCGTGACACCAGCACCGAATATGCACGAAATGTTTGATCATGTGGTAAGATGGGATAGTCATAGTGTTCCTGATACATTCGTTGAAGACTATCCGAAAGCAAAAGGTATCTTTTAATCTTTTAAATGCGAAGCATTTCTTTGCGTACTGTAAGCACTTCTGCGTTTCTATTTACGTATCTATCTATCTATCTATCTAGCCGCCTACGTGTTGGTGCTCTCGTGATGGCCTCCTTAACTTGGGGTACACCAAAATTTGTATGGGAGGGTAAGAGGTATTGACGAATCTGTCTGGCTGGTCTTAACATGAATAACGTGAAAATCCGGTCGCGTACGTCGTCCAGCTCATTTCTGTAGACACGTGTGGCTCATACCCGTATACCACGGGCCGCGGAATGCGGGTATGCGCCACTGGACTTTGACAATTTATATCTACCCAGAAACGGCGAGAACAGGCATTGGTAATTTAAATGCGAGAGCGTTAGAAGAAACTGACATCGGTGGCGTTGACACTGGTAATTTAAAGGTGACAGCGTTAAGAAAAACCGACATCGGCGGCGTTGACGCGACGAATACAAAGAATAGAAATCAGAGTCCCAGCAGGAATCGAACCCAAGCATTCTGCGTGGCAATCAAGGATTCTACCACAGAGTCACGTCAGATGACGAAACTGCTTTGGAAGAACACCCTACGTAGGCGTAATGTTGGGGAAACGTATATTGTGGTTGCAGTGCTGGCTATCTAATTTTATAAACATTACATACGTACTCCTATGACGAAGGAGTGATCTCGGGTTAACGTCAGTTGTATACTTAAGCGTCATCCACTGTAGTTGGTTTACGTAGCAATATCCAGGGCTACCATCTATGCAGGCACAAAGCTCTACATATCAGCTTACGGCTTCTGGTGTTGGCGATACCCATGTCTCTGGTGGCATCGTTACACAACTGTAAACAAATGGTTATATGAAACATATGCGATTGTTGAACATGGCTATGCGTGCAACATTTGTATATATATCTATAGCGTCACTTCATAACGTTTCGCTCAATAAAAAAATTACAACACAGTCACTTTAGCTCCGGATGCTTCGCATAACATCGATTCCCATGGTACTTGGGATCTGCCTAATTTTTTTTACACGAAAGTGTTTTATGCCGGTGTCCAGCAAAACTTCAGTGAGGTATTTCCGTCATAGAAATGGCGTCAAAATGCCCCTGATAAGACGACAAAAAAAGAAACGTTCCGCCAACGGGAGGCGAACCCACGACCTCTCCAGATGCCGGGCACGCTGGAGATGCCGGGCACGCTGTGCACTATGCCACGGTCACACATTCCAGGGGCTTTACAAACGTGTCCTTTATATCTACCACTTTCCTGCCGCAGTGCTCTTGTTCGGCACGGTGTTACCGGCCTCTGGGAGTGATAAAGTGAAGTAATCTATCATGACCATTGCCTCTGCGATTAACTCCTGCAGCGGATCGTTTCTACGCGTCCTTCCAATTCGGCGCGTTTCTAATACGAGAAGCGTATTTTCCTCAACGCCTTAACACACCGCGAGGTGGCGACCTGAGCCAAACCCTGAACCTCGCTCTCAACATTCATTCACATTAAAAATACCTCCACGACGCGCACCTTAACAGCGCGTTTCCCGCTCACGCTCATGCCGAGAAAAATCGTCAACATGTTTTTCAACAAAAAAAATCATCAACAAAATCATCAACAGGTTTTTCAAACATTCGCGAGAGCTCATGATAGTATCATGAGCTCTCGCGAATGTTTGAAAAACATGTTGACTCATGAGGCTTGTACAGCTTTCACCTTAATAAACGTAGAATTAAGAAACCGACATGTGAAAAATTAGCCGACACTGTCAGATTCAAATGCCGTTATATATATTAACACGAGACTATTCGAAGTCGATAACCATCTTCTGCTCTCTATTCTGAGGCGATTGCACTGATCCATGCCACCCCCACTGAATCGAGATTTATCTTAAATGGTGTTTCACTACGTTCGCGATCGGAGCACCCTTGCACCAGCGACGATATCTCGTGATGACGCCTTCTTGTCGTGTCATATTGTGGGACGTCAAGAAGACTTCATGACACGTCATAAATATTGGCGATCTCCTACTTCATGATGGCGTCACGGTGTTATCTTTTGTGACCACGTGAAATTATGTAACCCTGATGTTGATGCGGACTTTTCGAGATTGCAGAGGCATTTTAGGTAGCGGGAGCTAGTCAAGCTGTTTTAATGCAGCTTTTACTCCCGCTATCCTTCATGTAGTTTGAAACATGAAAATAAAGATTCAATTCAATTCAATTCAATTTCTGGTTCTCGACTTATTATTGTCACCTGGTTGTGCCCGTGAAGAAGGCGGTGAAGAAGCCGCAAAACTGTGCAACCGCAATGTTGACGTCTATATAGGCGCACTAGAGCACTGCACGGGCCGGCTTTTTCCGGCCCGGGCCCGGCCCGGCCCGAAAGCGCCATGCTCAGGCCCGCCCGAGCCCGGCCCGGTGTTTTTAAATACGGCCCGTACCCGGCCCGGGCCCGAAAGGTTTGGGCCCGGCCCGACCCGGCCCGGCCCATTTCAAAAAATTATTTTTTTGAGCATAAACGAGGCGCTGTCCAATCTTCGCTTATAGTGAAGATACCAGCCACGCACAAGATAGTTCCTGGACAGTGTTGTGAGAACTTATGACAATGTCACGATTTTCACTGGTAGTGTGTTTGCCATCGGTTAATTACGCCCGTAACACTTTTGCGAAAGAATTGCAGGGGGGATATATGAGGAAGCACAGCTGGCTGTCCATGCACGCAGCGCTAACCATGCAATGTTATTATTGCATTTCAAAGAACGACTACAACATACAGCGCCCACATAAAGTGGAAAAACAGCGGGCATTTATAGTCGAGCTTACATTAATTGCTGACAAGCTGGGACTATTGAGTGAATAGAGCAGACCATATCCTGCAAACTTGGTTTATTGCGCAATGCAACGAGAGAGAGAAAAAAACGTGCGCTAACTACTCCTGGGAGGGTTCGCCAGGCTGGGTCGCTTGTTCCGACTAAAGGAGGAAGAAAGTACACCTTTCTTGCATAACTTGTCACTCTCCTTAAACTCGACGTGTCCGAAAACAAATCGTGACGCAGGGGAGTCCAATAGTAAGGCCATATTACGGTTACCTAAAAATCTGTAGCAGGGCCAATTGAATATTTTTCTTAATTTCCTTACATAAAATTAAAACGAATAAATCCATCAGTCAATGAAACGAACTTTTATTTCTCCCAAATATATATAAGAGGATGGTGGAGAAAGAGCCGCATAATCTATAGCTTAACAAACCTGAAACGTGCAGCTCGCGACCAAGTCGCACTTACGAGAACACATACGAATGCCTAGGTGCGTGTGCGTGTAGGCGCGGGATGCCTTCTAGCGCGGCCTTAGTAGAATATTCTTGATCTTTAACGAAGATACCCCGATTCCCCCCTCAGACACCCGTAGGGTCCCGTACTTTGACTAACTCGATATAACGAAACAAATTTCGAGATCCGTCCCGATTTAACAAACCTTTTTTTTTTTGGAAAATGAGATAGAGAATTGATCATTCTTTGTCTATTTTTAGATAACGCCCCAAAAGTTATTGATTGCGAGCAAACGGCAACATCGCGGAACACCTTTTTTCCAATTTAAACTGCGTGGCCATTGCTAAGAAAACACAAGCAAGCCAAGATCACCGACTTCTTTGCTGGGAAATAAATATGTTGTCACCTGTGGCCCTTATTGCTGAGGTAACAGAGAGAGAAGCAACTTTATGAGAGAAGCAACTTTATTTTAAGCTAACAATTTTTGTTGGTTCATACACCCTGGAGGTGGCCGTCGTTTCCTAAGGCCGCTATTTAATTTTTCGCGCCTTTACGCTACGCAAATATGATGCCATGGTAGCCTTCCGGATGCCGCTACGCCATATAATCGAATGTACCGAATTAAGTAACCGCGAAATGCCGTCTTCGATTTAACGAAGTTTTCGATTTAACGAAATAATTCGCGGCTCCCCTCAAATTCGTTAAATCGAGTTTTAACTGTATTTGTGTGTTTCAAAATCAAAAGAAAAGTCACTACAAAGCCCAAGATTAATACGAAAGCGCGCGTGCTAACATACGGCACCTTAGCACTGCGTCTTACAAAAGAGGCGCTCGGTAAGACAGCTGGTAAAGAAAGCAAAAATGCAAAAAGAAAGAAAAATTGTAAAGGGTGCGAAACCAATACCCATTCACAGCAATTCAGTCGGACGTATTAAACCGAAATGAGGAAATTAGTGACCCGACGAAACACGACGACATTCTGTCTACAAACTTAAAATGAATGTCCTGGACTTTCCTTTCGCACTGTACATCCGTGATAGTAAAGCTTTGTGACTGTAGTAGAGCGAAGAAAGCTTAAAAACTGCTAACTTACCTCAGAGTCAATTCCAGTTATGTCATCGACTGATGAAGTAGCCCTAGAAACTCATGAGGCTATGAAATCAAGCCCAGTTGAAGAGCCGGTGGTGCCGATGAACAGTGTAATCGACGTCAATAACGCTCGGTGACGCTGAGGTTTTCAACTTAATGTAACGAGCAGTTCATTTACAGAATTGCAGAACTACACTCGGTACCGTGACTCTGGTTATCCACTTAGCCCCTTTTCAAATGTCGAGCCAGAGAGACAGTGAGTTGATATTTCTGCAGGAATCACGTGACTCTCGTGAAGCGTGCGTCGATTGGCTTCCGTGATGAAGACGCTGCCGTGTGCGCTGTACATATCACGCGTTCGGCGTTCGGCGCCGCTGCGGGGCCGTGGCTCGCCAACGGAGACGGGCGCCGTGGTGGCGCGGCGCCTACGCCTCCTCTCTCTGTCTATCCTCGGTCTTTTAGAATTCGTTGCGTTGGTTGCGTGTCTCGTAGTTTTGTGTTCGCCCGAACACGCGTTGCGTATCTTCGTAGTCGCGTTGACCAGTCTACAGAGTCGCGAAGGCGGAAGCAGGCGCGGGGGCATGTGAGCGTAGCTGCATTCTCGAAATGTTTCCCATGATGCCGATTGGCACATCTTATATGCACTAATCTGGGCAGTGCACCGTTGCTTCACTCTTGCCGCAGTGCTGCTCAGCTATACCATTTCTTTTGATACACGGTACCCAAGTACGTGTTTCACTCAATATAATGGCGGGAACATATATGAGACAATTTCCAGAAATTATATGTAACATACCGACGGAGGCAAAATGCGAGACGTCTTGTATTGTGCGATTTCAGTGCACGCTAATGCACTTCAGGTGGTCTAAATTACCCGGAGCCTTCCACTGCAGCGTCTCAGATAGCCTGAATAGGTTCGGGACACTAAATGCCCCAAAACAACAAAGCCAAACAGCATTACGCGCCATTGCCGACGTGTATGAGAGTCGGGCCTGATACGGGCCTGACCCAGGCCCGGGCCCGGCCCGGGCCCGAAGCTCATGGGCCCGAGCCCGGCCCCGATCTAACAATTACTTACCCGGCCCGACCCGGTCCCGCCGGGCCGGGCCTGGGCTTTCGGGCCGGCCCGGGCCCGTGCAGTGCTCTAAGGCGCACATGTGGCTCTTAACAATGCGGGTAGCCGTTGTTGATGTTGCTGCTGCTGATGGTGCTTAGCTGCACAGCTCTATGCGCCGTAATGTATATGCTTGTTGATAGCTAAGGTGAACTCCTCATTAGCGTAATAGAACCTGATGCTGAATTCAAAATTCGAAATATATTGATATGTATAAGGACCCTCTTATTAGACTTAACAGAACAGGCGATTATCCCGTGACGTAAAACAAACGCTCTAGTGTTGAATACTGATGAGGCATTCACCATAGATGTGGTTGACCCTGTACATCTAAATCTACCCCCATACGCAATATTCCCTGACGGGATACATGGCGTTTTCATACGTTACACCACGAAAATATGTCCATTTACGCCGATGCGTAATATTCTGATCGTGTAACTGATGTTAATGAGTCATCGATGATCCTAATAATGACCCAGGGTGCTTTAAATACCTACACGCTTCGGCATTTATACACATGAGCCTGGTGCGTTACTAAGTATCTACGAAGAGAAGCGTGCATAATCGCGTGCGCGGTTCTTGCTCGTCAAGACGCCATTGTAGGGTGTTTTCTTGCAGTCCCATTTGCTTAAAGGAGCACTGACACAAAATTTCGAAGGCGAGATAATGAGTGACATAGATTTATGTGGAGACATACACAACATCCACGAAATATCAAGGGCAAATATAGCGTACAACATATTTAAAATCAATTTTAAAGTGCATGCCGCGCGACTGAGCGAGATGCGGAGCCCCCCGCGACGCCGACATCAACGCAGTGGCAATCTAAACAAACCTACGTCACGAGTTTGTTTTGGCTGGTTGTTGGCACACGCGTTGCGCTTTCGCTGCCTGCGATTCCTTCCTCCTTGCCTGCGGCTTTGCGTGTGCTGGCTGTAGTGGCTGTCAGTGCGGCGCCCGCTCGCGCGCGTGGCGCCACGTCACAGTTTTGCGTGGTCACGTGGCCAGCTGCGTTTATCTTGCCACCGGAACTGCTCCTGCCTAGCTCGGTGCTCTTTGAAACCGAAACTGAGACTGGGCGCTCTAAAAACGTCTCTAATAAAATAACCGTCGCGCACTCGCGCAAACCAGGTCTGCAGCCGTGATAAGTGGGTCATAAGCTACCTATTGCAAAAAAAAAAAACAAGGTGCAAAATTTTAAATGCCAATGCATTTCATAGTCGGGCTATGTCAGGCATCCGGCGTTGGCGTTGTCCGCGCAGGAGGAGGAGGAGGATAGGTTGAGGAGGTGTGCGCGCCGGCAGGTGTTAGATGTGAAGCATCTTATGGCGAAGCTTAATCCGGTGGTGGTGGTGTACGGCGTGACCGCCCTTACTGCGCATGCGCAAACCCTTTCAAAAAAAAATAAAGATAAAAAACCTCCTCTCTCCCTCTCTCTCCCCTAGGCATCCCTCCCCGCGGCAACCACACCCTCACTGCGCATGCGCCTCCCCTCCTCTCTCCCCCTGCTACGCTCCCCCCTCTCTCCTCTAGGCATCCCTGCCCGCGCCGTCCACACTCCCCACTGCGCATGCGCGTCCCACCTCTCTTCTTCTCTCCTACGCTCCCCCTCTCTCCTCTAGGCATCTCTGCCCGCAGCGTCCACACTCCCACTGCGCATGCGCACCCCACCTCTCTCTCCTCTCCTACGCTCCCCCCCTCTCCCTCTCTCGCCTGGCGACGCCGACACAGGCAGCGTCTGCTAGCGAGTTTCTTGGTTGAAAAAACCTACTGCTCGCGCTGCACAACCGTTCACTGGCCACCCCGTATATATGGCACTGAATCTTCACCTGCAAGGTGGTGCCGGTGGGAGATTTCTCCTGTGCGTTGTTGAACAATAAAAATTCGCAGCGTGCGCGTTAACTAAAAGCGGTCTGCGGCGGAGCTCGGCGGAGCTATATATGAAAAAAAAATTAAGAAAATAAATAAAAAGTTAAAAAAAAACAAGAAAAAGCAAAAAAAAAAAAAGGCGCTGCGCCGTGCTCCCGACCGGGCTGCAGAAATTAGGCGCCTTTTTCCTTCTTCAAACCACAACCACCATATATAAATGGAGTCAAGCGCGCGCGAAATGCATTCGCATTTCCTCACGATTCCCCTTCGGGGAGGTGGGGGGCAATTTTTGTGCCAGTGCTCCTTTAATATTGACCACTAAAGACTAACATTTATAACATTTATTTCTCTTCAATTTCACGTGCAATTTAGTCTGTTTTCGTATTCATCGACATCAGAAATTTAGTATTTCTCACTGTAGTGGAGCTGGTTCTTATAATATTTCGGGTGACAACGAGTGCACATTATATTAATACAGCACTGGTATGATGTGATATCAAAGGCGGTGCTCACTTTAAGCAAGCAATTAGTGATGTACTTCACTAACGCTTCTTTAGTATGTACACGTTGGGGCCCCTCTCCCATACGTTTGTTCATACGTTTTCTTTCTTACATAATACATCCATGGATTGCCTGCTTACCTTCAATGGGGGAAAGTTTTGTCAATAATGCGACCAAATGCCAATAGCCCGCGTTGTCAAGCTATCGAACGATAGCTTTTACCGCGGACTTCTCGGCTATCACGTTTTGTTTTGATAGCGAAATAAACCAATTCAACAACAATTCAACAAATTAGTTTTTTGGGGACGTATCACAATCAACCTAGTTAACCTGCGTCTCTCTCGCATACATGTGCATTTCGAAATGATAGCGTAAAAAAGAAGTAAATAACACGTCACCGTATTTATTAAGAAAGCATTTGTTAACATTTGCTGCTCAATATATATTGAACACTGCAATATTGCTGTAATGCCTAGGAGATAAACTTTACGTTGCGGTTGGCGTGCTTATAAAAATTTCGAATTGAACTTACCGATAAGAGTGAAGAATACTGCCCAAGAGAAAACTTGCACCATACTATGGGTTTGTGTGCACTTCTGCGAAAGCAATTTGTGATACAGTTTCAGAATATTTGATGCGATATGGAGCCTTAAGGCAGACAAGGGCTGCTTAGATAGCAGCACGGGAACCTACTGAGGCTGGCTAAGTAAGCGCTAATCACGTGACATTCGTAGCTTACTAAAGCGCTACTGATAGGTTCAGTCATATGCAAGTGTATTTAATTCTACAAATACAACTGCAGTTAACCGATATATAACGTACTAATGTACCTAGCACGAACAATAGAAAAAAAGGTACTTGACGAATATCATGTCATAACTATTGGCCCAGAGGAAAAGCGTTCCTAGCTTAACCACGCGTAGCTGTCTGTCAACCAAATGGAAACATATGTCCAAGACGAGGTCATTAGGCTCCAGTAAAATTATATTGCCTAGTGTTGGAATGTTTTTGCTTTAGCTGCCGCTATCCAAGCTGTTGGAGCTGTGATCAATAGGTCACCTTGTGAACAGCTCTTGAAAATTCTTATTCAGGGTTTTCAGGTCGAAAAGGCAAAAATAATCAATAAATTGGCAAAACTCGCCAAAATGTAGCCAACTACAAGGAAAAGTAGTAAATGTAGCCAAAAGTAGCCGCGCATGTCTAGGAAAAGCGCCTTGTTTTATTTAACGGCTACATTCAAGACGTTAGGGTCAGTACCACTGAAGATAATACTTGCTGAGGGTAAAGAATAAATTGTTGACTATAACGATCATTTCAGGCAGGGTGAAAAAATTTCTTCCACTGTGGCCAAAATGGCACTCTCTTCTTGCGTGTGTTTTCTAAAAAGGACAAGAAGTACCAGCTTTTTTGGTGAAAACAAGAAATAGCCCAAACCTTCCACTAAGCTACGCAGTGCTCAACATACAGGGAAACTGATCGGAACAATTGCATAGACTTGGCTTCGGCTAGGCTGTACCAATGTTGAACTTTTGCTTGAACTTAACTATAGGGTTGGTGAACTTTTGCTTCAACTTTTCCTTGAACAAGGTTGTAGTGATGTTGAACTTTTCCTTGGACTTGGCAGTAGCGATGTTGAACTGTTGATTGAACTTAGCTTGACTTTGGCTGTAGCGTTGTTGAAAATTTGCTTGAAGTTTTTTTTATTTAATGTGTATAAGGAGAGGTTGGTGGCAATGCGTGGCGCCGGCAACTCCTCTGCTTTTGCACAACAGTTGTCATCGCATAGTAGAAAACAAACACAAACAAGGTTGTACAAAGACACATAGTACAACACTGACGCACTGAGTCCAAGTTCCTCAATACAAAAATCTATCCACGCTACACAAAAGTTGTCAGAACACAAGTAATCATAGAATTGAAATGTCCATACAAAACATGAAAGTTCACTAAAATGTTGCAAAGCCGATCATGATTCTTGGAAGCAGTCTCTTAGATGTTGCACTGTAACTGCAATTATTAGGCTTTCACAAATAATTATTTGCCAAAATGAAAACACAAGAATATTGTGACGAAACATACCGGTAAACAATAACGCGAACACATTTTCTTGTGATTTAGTACTTTTGTGATATTTCTGATTCCTCCAAAAAAATTAACTATTGCACGCGCAGCAATGCTTTGTAAGTTTGCTCTTGGCCATGGGCCCAAGATTTTTGCTACAGATGGGGGCCGCTTATCCAAACAATTTAGTTTTTGCAAAAGTTTTCTCCTAGGGCCATTATATTTCTTACAGTGTAGAAGAAGGCGCTCTACGTCTTCTTCAGCTTCTCCACATGAGCAGGTAGCACTGTCAGCTTTTCTTTTTCTATACAGGAAGGTCTTCGTGTAAGCCGTGTCAAGCCGAAGTCTATGAATGACTGTTTCTACAGATCGGCTAACCTTTAACGGAATATTAAATTCTATGCCGGGATCAATGCTACATAACTCAGAGATCTGTGCACCATTTTCGAACCAAGTTTCCTTGGACAATTGACAGCACAGCTTATATAGTAGACATCGCGCATCACTCAACGGTAGAGTTAGCAGTGAGATATTATTCTCCCGGTGCGCTGCATGTGCCATGCGATCAGCTGCGTCGTTTCCTATGATTTCAGAGTGGCTTGGTACCCACTGGAAGATTATGCTGTGGTTAAATTTTTCGCTATGGCGTAAGTCTTCTGTATTTCATATGTCAGCGCGCTACCTTTGCTACCTAAGCTGATTCCTCTTAAGCAAACTAATGATGATTGTGAGTCATTAAGAACTACCCAGCGAAGAGGACCTGACTGTAGACATATGAAGCGTAAAGCACACAGTATTGCATCAAGCTCTGCCGTTGTGGATGCTGCGAAATGGCTGAGCTTAAAAGTTTTGTCTCTTGATATGCCGGTATAAAGAATGCCGATGTAGAACTTTGATTCAAACATGATCCATTTGTGTAGACGTAAATATGGTCTTCATATGTGGTATAAAGATGTTGCAAAGTTAATTGCTTTATTCCGATTATTGGCAGATTATTCTTATGAGTTAATCCCGGAATAGAAGTTACAATATCTGGAATAGAGAGCCGCCATGGGGGGATGGGATGCGCATGCAGGCCAGTACTCGTGATCAGGCAGTAAGTTTTTGCATCGTACGATATTTTCATGTATTCGTGCGGCAGACCTCTCCTGAATAGCTCGGTGTAGGGGATGATTAGCGTGTTGAGTTGCCAACCGAAAATAATGTCGACAAGTTTCTGTGGATTTCAGGGCATGGAAGGTAGGTTGACGAGACTCAGCAATTACCAAAGCACTGGCGGACGCTTGTGGTACTCCAAGACATATACGAAGGCTTCTGGCCAACAATCTTTGGATCCTCTCCTCCAAGTTACGGGATATCCAATGTAGAACCGGGGCAGAGTAAGCTATTCTTTGTCGAATGATTGCTGAGTGTACACGCAATAAAGAAGAACATGAACTGCCCCATCTCACTCCGGCAAATCCACGAACAATATTGATCAGAGAATTGACTTTTTCCTCTAATGATTTTATCTGCGGAGCCCAAGACAGACGTCTGTCTAATGTAACCCCTAAAAACTTGTGCTGCCGCACTAGTTGTAATCGTTTAGAGTCTATCTCGAGCTTGAATTTCTTATGGCATTTTCTTGTGAATGGAAGTACAGCTGGGTGTGTTCAGATAAGAACGTCGGTGCATGTCCGCCGACCCCCCTTTGATTTCGCCGAAAGAATATATTTTGTTTTCCGAGTCCCCAGGGCCACAAAACCACCTTTGGTATCGCGAGAAAAAATTTCACCTTCTTTTAAAAAATTCACAAGTCTCCACTGAGCCGCCACCACCTTTTTCGAATTTCGCGAAAATGGGATTTCGATGAGACGCTACAAAAACACTATTGTAGCTATAGCTCCGAAAACTTTTCTCCACATACTACGGATAGTTTGTGTTGAGAAAAAATTATTATTTTGCAGTTTTAATGTTGTTTTGTTTAGAAAAAAATCGCGAAATCGGCACAAAGCTCAATAATGCTCACATTTAAGATTTTTTTCCTCCGCAAGTATAAACGCCAGACTTCTCAAATTTTTTAGAAACATCGCCATATGTTTGGTGAACAAGTGTGCTGAACGAAATACCTGAGAGTGGCTTTAAATGTTAACCAGAAATGTTCAACTGAGGACATGTCTCTCAAAATGCAATACTTTGAAGATCATTTAAAAAAAAACACCATCTTCGATTTTCTTTAAACTCTCCAGAATTAAAGCCAAGCACGCGTTCTAACTTAATCTGTAACAACATGTTGCATTATTTTTGTGAGGTCGGAACTACGAAGCACGAAAAGTGGCCGTATTGACGTATAGAGAGTAACCAAAACATTGAACGAGCATGGAGCAATAGTTACCATTATCGTTATTTCTAGGTCCTGAATGTCATCTGTTGTGATCGAGGGACAACAGCTTGACAGATAAAACCATAGAGTTGCCTTATAGTGCAAATTTGTTCATTTGCGTGCGTGCACGCGTCGCAGTTTTGGTCCTGGCGTAAGACTAACCGCAAGATTTCTAGAAATGTAGTCAAGTCGAGCTTTCGGAAGGAACTGCTTATTTGCCCCTATTGTATATACAGGGAGTCATAGTCACAAGTCATAGTGAGACAAGTTAGACAGTCACAAACGTCACTGAAGCACTTGTGCGTATCTTGCTCGTGGTGAAGCAATCTTGTGCACACAACCCATTTCGGCCTCAAGGAGGAGAACTTCGTGAGCTCGATCCCTGTGTCAGGGTGAGCCGCTGTAGTCGAAATGTTTCCCGAATGGACCTGGTCATAAGCCGTTTTGAAACGTACTCTTTTTGTCCTTTAAAACTAATTGCAATGAAATCTTTCTTGTTTGGGCTTTGTTGGGTGGAGGTCAGCTCATCGTCAGTATAGTATTTCATTGCTGCCTGTATATTTTCTGGCTTCATCTTCGATCTGGTGTAGAGGTCCGGATTTGACCACATCCCACGGGTGTCTGTATTTTCTGGATTTCCGAATGAGGTTTCCGAATCATTTCTTTAATCTCTTGATGTTCACAGGAAGCAATGTCAGGAGGCGGCAGCGTTCATAGTATGATTCGCAGCTATCGAATGTGTGCTTTAGGCTGTGCAGCTACTCGCCACACGTGTTGCAGGTTTCCGCTGAAGGACCAGGTTCCTCTGTAGTGCCGTACGACATGTAAGGACAGCAGAAATTGTCCTGGAGATAGCGCCCTCGATTTCCGCTTTCTTACGCTCGGAGTAAGTCACTCGGCATTGTGTTTCACTTTCGCCGGAATTTTCAGGGTTGTCACGTCGGTTGTCTTAAAAAGTACGTTTAGCTGTTCGACAGCAATTTGTTCGGGAACAAAATTTACGTCAGACTGAGATGCATCTGAAGACCCTACGGCGATCCGTTTCAAGCGGTTGAAACAGCTCTGGCACAAAATGTCGGTTTGTCTGATGGATGAGGCTTTTTCTGGCATGCGCTTACTTAGTAAGGCGACATTCAAATATTTCACACATCGAAAGTTCCGCTTGTAGGCAATCTTCTTCGTATGCCTTTTTGGGTAGTCAGCGCAAAACGCTCGCTCTGAGCTCCACAACGTGCAATACGCGCACGCGTACTCACGTTCGTTCACCAGCAGAGGACTGCCGGGTTGTCGACGACGAACGGAAGTGAAAGCCGACGTTCTCTTATTACTTCGACCTTTCTTAAGCGAGTTGAGCTGTTTCTTGTTTATGTTCTTTCTTCTTTTTAGGGAGCGGGTGAGCGCAGTCGTGCTGCAGAAGCGCCGCTTGTGCCGACACGCACCGTCTGCGTTATCACATTACCGACGTGCCATGGGAAGCGATAAATACCCCAGCGGTGTATCCTCTCCAGCCACCTCCTTTATGAGGCGTACGCAGGCTCACATGCACGAAAAATTTTGAAAGCGATTCCTGCGAAGAGCGCGACTCATTATCGCGGCATGCACAGTGGCTGGGACCCGTGTAGAAGTTTTTGGGATTTGCGTAAAAAAATGTAGTTATAATTTCCTCTTCAAAACCAACTGTCTCTGTTTTATTCCTGACAATCCGTCAATCCACAGAAGACATTCGCGACCTAAAAATAACGATAATGGTAATTATTGCTCCATGCTCGCTCAATGTTGTGGTTACTCACTATACGTCAGTTTGGCCACTTTTCGTGCTTCGTAGTTCCGACCTCACAAAAATAATGCAACATGTTTTTACAGATTAAGTTAGAACACGTGCTTGGCTTTAATTTTGGAGAGTGTAAAGAAAATCGAAGATGGTGTTTTTTTTAAATGATCTTCAAAATATTGCATTTTGAGAGACATGTCCTCAGTTAAACATTTCTGGTTAACGTTTGAAGCCACTCTCAGGTATTTCGTTCAACACACTTGTTCACCAAACATATGTCAATGTTTTTAAAAACTTTGAGAAGTCTGGCGTTTATACTTGCGGAGGAAAAAAATCTTAAATGTGAGCATTATTGAGCTTTGTGTCGATTTCGCGATTTTTTTCCTTAACGCAACAACCTAAAAACTGCAAAGTAATAATTTTTTCTCAACAAGAACCATCCGTAGTATGTGTAGAAAATTTTGCGGAGCTACAGCTACAATAGTGTTTTCGTAGCGTCTCATCGAAATCCCATTTTCGCGAAATTCGAAAGAGGTGGTGGCGGCTCAGTGGAGACTTGTGAATTTTTTTTAAAGAATGTGGAATTTTTTCCTCACGAAAACAAAAGTGGTTTTGTGGTCCTGGGGACTCGGAAAACAAAATATATTTTTTCGGCGAAATTAAAGGGGGTCGGCGGACATGCACCGACGTTCTTATCTGAACACACCCAGCTGTTTTCTCGTGGGAGAGAATCATACTTCTGCTCTTAAAAAACTCATTAATTATGGTTAGGCCATCTTGGAGCTTTTGCTGAACTTCTTGGGTACTCGCGCCTGATGCCCATATGCACAGGTCGTCTGCATAATATGAATAATTCAAAGTGCCAGGCAAGATATGGGATAATTCAGCCATGACGCAATTAAATAAAAAAGGGGCTGAGTACACTACCCTGCGGAACTCCTTGTTTAACTTCATGCTCTTTGCTTTTGCCGTCAGCTGTCTCAGCGAAGATTTTCGTGTCTTTTAAAAATTCTGCAGTCCATCTTAGTGTTCGGCCTACTATCCCCAACTGAATTAAACCATGTAGTACATGAATGTGGCTGGTCGTGTCAAATGCTCGCTTTATATCTAGAAATACTGCAACAACGATTCTTCCACAGCTCCTCTCATGATCTACATATGTGACAAGGTCTAGAATGGCATCCATAGTGCACCCACGCCTGCGGAAGCCTGCCATATTTTCTGGGAGTACATTCGTGCATTCCGTCCACCACTGAATCCTAGCGTCGATCATCTTTTCCATAAGTTTACACAGACAGCTAGTAAGACTGACAGGACGGAAAGAATCTATGCATAAAGGTGTTTTGCCGGGCTTTAGAATTGGGACCACTCGTGCAATTTTCCAGGAGGATGGAAGGCATTCTCTTGCGCATGCATCATTAAATAAGCTTAACAAAGTATTTGTTGTCACGGGACCCAGGTTTTCTAGCGCCGCATATGTTATCCCATCAGGACCAGCTGCTGTCCTCTGACGGCACGATGCAAGTGCGTTATTTAATTCTTCTAATGAAAACGGATAATCTAGGTCATCATGAGGGCGATTGAAAGAAAAATGAATCAATGTTTTAACTTCCTCAAGAGACTTAATGTATTCAGGCGTGTGCCCGGCTGCGCTTGGACGTGTAATATGCTGGCAAAATTCATCCGCAACGGTCGTTTGCGATACTTTCTTCACTAAAGCTAAGGCCCTGAATGGTTGTTGGTGTGTTACTGTCCCACTGAAGGAGCGTAGAACATTCCATAATCTTGAATCTGGCGTAAGTGGGGTAAGTGAAGTGCAGAATTCCCGCCAGCGCTTTGTGCCTAGTCTATCCAGTTGTCGGTTCATGCGGTCATGCATTTTTTGACATTCTCGGTAATCTTCAAGTAGGCCTGTGCGTCGATATTTTCTCTCAGATCTGCGGCGTATGGCTCCAAGTCTTTCGTATTCAGAGTCTACTCGAGCGTAACCATCCGGAATTTAAACGAACTTGGAACACTGGTTTAATTTGTCTTCTATGAGTGATAATAGGCTGTCTGTGTCAGTGACAGTATCAGCTTGATTTGTCATGTGATACAGAAATGCTCGCCAGTTAGTTATCTTTGCTGAGCGCCTATAGTTAGAAAAGCGTAGTCTAGGATGCTGTATTAGGATAGGAAAATGATCACTACCCCTCGTTTCAATGTCTGTTCTCCATGAATTTCCACATGCAATATCTTGTGTGCAGAGCGTGAGGTCTAGGCAACTCGAGTAATTGAATCCCCGTAGGAACGTCACTGAGCCGTCATTTAACAAGCACAATGCACTGTTCTGAATTGCTTTCTGTAGGTCATTTCCGCGACCGTCACAGTACGCACTTCCCCACATGACATTGTGAGCATTGAAATCTCCGCAATATATCACACCTTTTTTGTACTTCTGAAAAAGGTCTGTCAGTGTAGAAAGTGAGATATTTGTAGAAGTCTGGAGATAAACGCTGACTATAGTTATATTTACTCGACCAAACCGAACTTCACATGCTACATATTCTGGATATTCTGATGTTGTAGCATTTAACATAACTGATGGGAGATCGCTCTGCTCGGTCCTGTAGATCTAGAGGACGCATATACAACGTAGTTGGCTAAGCGAAAGGTGTTGTCTACCCCGACTTCTGTAATACATAACACTAAAAAGGAGCACTGAGCCACAAATTTTCCGAAATCTGCACACTTAGAGCGAATACTATTCGCATTCCAGAATATCGCGACATTTGATAGCAATTATTCATGTCCTGCCTGCGCAGCGGCTGTTGTGGCTAATTGTAACACTACCTGTTACATCGACAAGATGGCTTTGACCTCAGGCAGGTTATTAGCTTGTGGAATCGCGGCAAGAATGGCTTTCAAAGCCGTGAATAACATTAGTATGACAAGATGAGCTATGGACACAGAGGAGTTTTCTGGTTGCGTTACACTTACTGGCAGTGATGTGCTCGTGCTTTGTCGATTGCTAACCACGTGGTTGCTCTTCTCTTGAGATCCCTCTTGAAACTCTTGTCGAGCTTGGTGTTGGCTTGTTGATGTCCCGACACTTTGCTCTCGCTTTCGTTGTCCCCTTGCAGCTTGCGCGTACCTCATAACAGTGTCCTGGTGTTTATGTTCTTGTGGTCGTGGAGGCCGTGCTGGGTTCATAATGTTCATGTTTGGCTCGGGTGCCTCACGCTGTTGCGTGCGACCGTAGATGATGTCATGTTGATGTCGAAGAGAAGCCGCTTTGTTTTGCGGGCATCCAGAAAATGAAGCGGCATGGGGCCCGTTGCAATTGGCGCACTTAGGCTGTCTTATCGATTTGCAGTCGTTGTGATGATGGTCTTCTGCGCATATTTTGCAGCGCCTTGTTCCTCGGCAGTTTTTCGCTAAATGTCCAAACCTCTGAGAGTTATAGCAGCGTCTTGCTGGGCCCAGATACTCCTCAACTGGATGGCTCGTAAATCCAAGATACACTCTCTCTGGAAGTGGTCTGTCATATCGGAATTGTAAAATCACACTTCTAAGTGGGCGTGATTCTACAGTGCCATCTTCTTGACGTATGTAACGGGCCTGGCGCCTAGCCGATGTCACTCCTGCATCTCTTAGATATTCTGTTAGTTCTTCTTCTGTGTATTCTAGAGGCACATGTCTGATTTTTCCTACGTTTCGTACGTATGACTCCGGAAAGAATGGCTTCACCAAGAAACCAGCCACCTGCACACTTGACAGCAAGTTTTTGGCTGAGGCAAGAAAAACTCACAGTGACTGAAAAACTTCCATCTTTGTCCACTCGGATAGAACGCACTTTCTCTTTCGCTAGCGCAACAATTTGCGAGGCTACAACATTTGGGTTTACTTTCCAGAAGGTTCTCGTTTCCTCAATTGGTCAGAATACCACAGGAATTCCCTCAAACCTGCTCTTTTTATATGTCACTTGAGTGAAAGAATCTGCCTCCTCATCACAATCAATATCTTCATCACTAAGGGAGTAGGTCCATGTCCTCTCATGCGTGTTGTCCGCCTGATCTTCCACTCTCACCTTTTTCGCAGAGCTTGCTTCATCCGACATGCTCTCCGCCCTCCTCATCGCCTCCAAGACGAGTGTCGGTGCCCTAATGTAGGAGACCCTGGCGGTTCCAGACTGGCTCACAGGCTCGCCGGTTCCGAAGCCACGCTGTGGTAATGGCGGCCCTTGCCACGCTTGCACATCCTGGTTGGTGCCGTCCGCCATGATGGCAGTGAAACGACGGCGTTCAGTGCCGTCGCGCCACTGACTGGTATTGGTGATCGCAGCTGACGCTGTCCCCAACACTTTAAAAAGCTTTACACGCCTTCATTCTCAGATCGCGGCTTCTTCCCCGGGAGTGCGTTTATCTTCGGGCAACCTACAGCTCCGTATGTTTGGGCGCGAGCAGTACAATAGCTTTTATAACCACAAAGTATCACGTGACAAGTGGAAATACGGTAACGTGTACACCATGGGTGTGCGGTTCCAAACAGGTGCCACGCCACTAGATAGCCGTTCCATCGACACATAATCGTTTATGATGATGATATTTTTCTTACGCTCCTGAAAAATTTCTGTGGAACATACCCGTTTGTTGGACTGACTGTTTCATTGTTCATTTTAGTGGACCAGTGGTGAGTAGTGGGATCTACCCAATTCCTGTGGTGCATACCCGTCTAATGTGATGATAGCTTTTGGGATGGCATAAACCAGTAACAATTTGTTGACGAGCTTTCATGTTAAAAATCAGAATGGCACGATTGCGCTCAGAATAACAGTTACTGAGACTGAATCATAAATTGTAGCCACTTTTACAATAATTTCTTGCGTAATTTCGATTGCCCCGTTCACTGTGAGATTGCGTTCAGCACTACATTGTCTTCAAAATGAGGTCCCATGCAACAATATTACGCCGACTCACAGCCACGTATAAAAATGGTTTTCTGTGTGTGTGTGTATGTGTGTGTGTGTGAGAGAGAGAGAGAGATAAATGATACTGAAGTCGAATTCAATTTTGGGAGCTGAAAGATGCCTTGGTCCCGATGGTATGTCAACGCGTAGTCGAACGCCAGCGGCTGCAAGGTCACAACGTATTATTATTTTGGTTGGCATTGTAAGAAGAAAGTAGCCGAAAATTCCATGTAGCAAAGACGCTTTTTGTGCCGCAACCGGCATAAAAAGAGTAGCCGAATTGGCGAAACATAACCGAACCTGGCCACTCTGACCCGGAGTGATCGCAAAGGCAATGTGCATTTGCTGACCAAAATGGTGGTTCTGAGAAAACCTTCCCAAAAGTGTCGGTTTTGAACGAAAAAGTGTTTGCTGCGTAATGCACATGATTTTTTCATTCCGAATGTCTTTCGAAAACCACTGACTCAGTCTTCTTGGTTTTTCATCTATTCTTGCTCTCGGAAGAGGCGTCAAGTTTAAATTTCGCATCATTTCATGCTGCATCCTAGTTTGCAAAGCGTACAAAGACACCCGTTTGTCTAACGCCAAGGACCTGAAGCATGTTTCCTAGCATTGCTGCTGGCATTGTAAAAAATACCGCATAACAAGCTCATGCAGCTTAAGGTACACACAGGGAGTCTGGGCACACTAAGCAAGTATTCGGGTACAACCAGCTATTGCGCACACCCAGGGAGTCTTCGTTCAAAAGGTTCACGAAAGGAGGCACTATATTGAGCGTGTCAGCGTGTTTTGTGATCGCCTGAATTTCTTGGTACTCCTCACGACCGACGCTTGCGAACCTCAGGCAGCGAAAAAATTACGCAGCATCCACTCTCTCACGGTAGGATTGGGCGCGGGAGCTTCGTCTGTACTCCACTGATCCCGGCTTGACAAGGCACACGTGTATTCACGCACCGATGCCCCAACTGCTCGCGTGAATATGCTTTAAATCAATAAATCAGGAGTACCGATCTGGTTCGATTGGGCATCACCCGGCATTTACAGCATCGAGAAGATTAATTACGTGAAATTGACTTTTAGTGAATTTCTTTTAACTTATTTCATCCTCTCTCTATGTAAGCCCGGGTACAGAAAGGTTCGTGGCTTTGCGCAGAAAGCGGATAGTCGCAGCTCTGAAAGTACACGATTATTTAAAATATCCCTCCTCAAACAGACATCTTTTCTAGACTTTTGTTTGATATTTTCTCATTTATTTTAAAAAGTATGCTTATGTTTTCAATGCAGCTCTCAGCAACACAGCAACATGTTTGACCTCAGCATTGTTGTCAGAATACTGTGCTTTGAAGTGTTTCCTCTAGTTAGGATACAACCGGTTGTTGGAAACGACCAGATCACGTGAATATGAGCGATACTGGGCATACTAAGGAGCCAGGGACTTCAATTTGGCAACCACAACCTCGGGCGCGTGCGAATCTTGATCGCACTTTGTTCAAACATTTCAGTAGTCGCATTGCTGAAAGATTGCGCAATTGTAGGGTATTAGTGGCGGTGAACCGTCTCGCTCCCAGAAGCTTGCCTGGAACTGGGCCATATTTTTCGCAGGTGTTTGCCCATCACTAAGAATGAGGTTGTATAGAGCATAGGTTGTTATCAATGATAAAATGCAATGGCTTCAAATGAGACTGCCAGCTTGTGAGTGGGCTATAGACAGGACACTTGCCTCCTGAGGCTTCCGACACTTCAGAGTGAATGCTCTTTGTAGACTTTGCCTAGCCAAACAAAAACTTCTTGACGCCCGCCAACTCCACCAACAGGAAAGGAGCTTATGCGTCTGACCACTCACGTTCCGTCGCAAGATGAAACGACTTCTGAAACTCAGACAGATCTCATAATTACATCGCCAACAAAAAAACCGGCTGACGCATCTGCGAGCGCAAGTTCCGTCTCAAGATTAAACTAGTTAGGAAACTCAGAGACATCTCATACTTACTCCACGAAAAAAAAAAGCAGCTTATGCATCTGCCACGTCACGTTCTCTCTGAACATGAAACGAGTTATGAAACTCTGACACATTTCATGCTTACTCCACCACCAACAACAAAAAAACAGCTTGTGCATCTGCCAGCTCACGTTCCGTCTCAAGATAAAACGAGTTATGAAACTCAGACACATGTCATGCTTACACAATTACTTAACAAGGTATCTAGATTCATGGGATTCTATGCTTATGTTTTCTTTGTGAGCGAAATGTAACAAATCCAGCAATGTTTGAGCACTACCTCATATTTATTTTTTTCTTTCTGGCTCTTTCTATTCATTTTTCTAATTCTTCCCTTTCTCTCTCTCATTTCTCGCTTGCGACTGCTGTCTACTTCATTCTGTCTCTCTCTTCTGTTTCTTTCGTTCTCACTGTTTCTATCTTTATTTCTCTTTCTCGCCCTTTTTCTCTTTATTTCTCTGCCTTTGTTTCTATTGGCTCTCTTCTAATGGTTCTCTTTGTTTCTCTCTGTACCCTTTGTCTTGCCTATCCGACTTATTTCATCTCATGCCGGACAAATCAGCATAGCGAGAGAGTGCGCGCTGAAAGTATGAGTTCGGGGAGCGAACCAGAGGATGAACAGGTTGAAGAAGACAGAAAACATCGGAATTATGATGACTGTTTATTTCTAGATCGCCTAACGGGCAAATGGCGGCAGTAGCAGCTCTACTGTAGTAAGCTCCGGCGCGCCCCCTGGTCCGTGACGGATCCGTCTATCGACATTCCAAAGGCGCGGATAGGGCACCATACACCTGCTCTTTGGACGCTTGCTGTGAGCACGTCAACGGCGTGCTGCCAGGGGCAGCGGTTTCAGCGAGTCAGGGGCATTCTTTCAGAGACGGCGGAATAGTGCGTGCGGCGCATTAGGTTGTTGTTCCTTCGCGGTCGCACCGACATCATACGCTAGGCGAAGCCCGAAGTTTAGCTCGCACAGTGAGAGCAAACGATTGCGTTCATAATGTTTCGAGTGGCTTGTGTAATAATCTATTTACGATGCACAGTGCAAGGTGGACAAGATGGCGCCAGTCCAGCAACAACCAAAAGCGACGTCATCTTCCTCCTCTTTCATGCAGCCACGTTGTGGCGGCTCTTCTGTATTATTACCCCCGGCGGTAGAAGCACCGTCTCCGTGTTTAAGCAAACAGATGTGGTAGAAGGACTCTAATAGGGTTTGAGCCGAGCCACGTGAACGGTGTTACTCGAAGCTGACGATAACGTTGTTCGATCATTTGGGATGATCTCAAACGTAACGTCAGTCACCTGGCGAACGATACGGTATGGTCCAGTGTAGCGTGGCAGCAGTTTCTCAGACAGTCCCAGACGCCTAGTGGGTGATAAGAGAAGCACAAGAGAACCCGGAGAAAAGTACACGTTTCCATGATGATAATCGTAGAGCTGTCGTTGGTGCTCCTGTGAGGCCTGCAGACGGTTACGGGCGAGCTGGCGCGCGTGGACGGCGCGGGAGATTGCTTCCCCGGCATATTCAGAGGCCGCGGGCAGCAAAGTGTCCAAGGGTAGCGTGGAGTCGCGGCCGTATAGGAGATAGAATGGTGAAGAGCCAGGGCGTGTCGTGACGCGAGGAATTGTAGGTGAACGTCACATATGGCAAATGGATGTGCCAGTCATGGTGATCAGCTACAACCCATTTGGCGAGCATATTGGTTATACTCCTGTTGAGGTGCTCGGTGAGGCCATTCGTCTGGGGATGGTACGAAGTTGTAAACTTGTGGTTGGTATTGGGAGACCGCAGGATTTCATCAACGACAGCTGAGAGGAAGGTGCGGCCACTGTAAGTGAGAAGTTGGCGTGCAGCCCACGTATTAAAATTATGTTGTAAAACAGAAAGTCCGCAACGTCGGTAGCACAACTCGTCTGGAGTGCTCGTGTTATTGCGTTTGGCGTCGCGTAGTCTGTGGCGACAGCAATTTACTTCTTTCCGGAGCTGGAGAGTGGGAAAGGGCCAATCAGGTCGAGATCAACTCGTAAAAACAGGTTCAGCGGGAACGTCGATCAGAAGAAGGTATCCAGCTGGAAGGGCAGACGGCATTTTGCGGCGCTGGAAGGGCTCACAAGCGGCGACATAGCGTCGAACGGAACGGGTAAGTCCAGGCCAAAAAAAGAAACGACGTCGTACACGGTGGTATGAGCGGGGAAAGGCCCAAGTGGCCCGCTAGGGGAGCGTCATGAAGTTGTTGGACGAGAGTCGAAGAAAGGCGTGCTGGGATGACGGGCAGTAAGTCAGAGCCGAAAGGATCGAGGTTACGGCGCTATAGGAACCCGTCTTTGACCATAAACATTCGTAGAGACGCGTCACGAGGCCTTCACTCCTGTTTGTCAAATGGCTCGTGCGGAAGCATCCCGACGTTGCTCTTTGCCAATGTTGAGTAGCTGCGACACAGAAAAAAACGTCCGCGATGGTATCAGTATCCGTTGCTTCTTCCACAGGGTAGGGGATAAAGAATGCGCATCCTGAGGGAATTGCCCTGTTTCATACATTACAGAGAACGTGTATTCTTGAAGGCGTAGGGCCCAGCCTGCGAGTCGTCCTGTGAGATCCTCGAGCGAGGCTACCCAGCAGAGGGCGTGATGATCGGTGACGACAGAGAATGAGCGCCCGTATAAGTATTGACGGAACTTGGCGACTGCTCACATAAAAGCGAGGCACTAGAGCTTCTTCATTGAATAGTTGCGCTCGGTGGGAGAGAGCGGACGGCTTGCATAGACTATAACACGGTCGTATCCACGCTGATGCTGCAATAGCATTGCTCCTATGCCGTGTCCACCAGTGTTGCGGAACGGGCGCCGCCATTCCATTCCATCCAATTCCCTTCCGGGGAATTAGAACTTGCCGCAATTCGATTCCTTTCAATTCATCGGAATGAAAAAGCTTAGCCCATTCCCACTCCCGGGAATGACAGGGCACTTCAATTCCATTCCTGCAATTCCTCAACATAGGAAAGGCATCTTGATAGTTTAATCGAGTTAAGAAAGCACGCCCCATCAAGCTGATGTCATCAGATGCATTAAGAACTGCAAGAGCACGCAAAACACGTTACCAAGGTCGAGGGATATAGTGACATATTTCGTGAACTACAACCACCCTACTAATTCCCATGGGGGCACTTCTCCCGCTACCTATTGGCCCCGAGATCGGGCTAAAGGCGGCAGCACTGTCACCGCGCTAGTGTGGATAGGCGGCCGGCGGCGCGCATACAAATGTACGCATCGGCGCTTTTTTGTGAGCGACGTGAGCCGATTGTCAGCAAATAAAATGTGCTTACTGCAGCCTACTCGTAATATATATGTCCTCCATTGCCGAATGGAGGCACGAAACTCGCCGAACGTTATTATTACTTCTGAGAGAAACGCAATCTGCCATTGAAAGGGATGTTCGCGCTGGGCGACTGTCTGCGTTTCCGCGCTTTGTCACGTGTCTTGTATTTTTATTTGTAAGTGTTGAGCTTGTGTCCCGCCTACTTCGCACTGCTGTAGTGCGACTTAATACATTCTTTGCTTCATGCATGCTGGTCTCGGATACTAAAAAAAAAAGAGATAGAAATACTATATTCTTGGACGATGAGCTGAAATAACCGCGAATACGCATCTGGAATTTTTTTTTATCAATTCTCCATGAAATGGACGTAGGACAGTTGATAAGATTATTCAGGAAAGCTACGTGGCTGGTAGCGGTTTAGCGCGTTTGTCCTTGCTTCAATAACAGTATAAAAAGGTAATAGTACAGCACGCAGCTGTCTTCGACTGATTATCTGTATGAGAGTGATGCAACAAAGGTTCTGTTATTTGATGGGATAAAAGCTTTTTTTTTCAAGCGAATATTGTTCAATGCTTCCGTCAGTCTATGACAACGCCAGAAAAGCGCTGAAGACATTGTAAAAAAGAAAAAAAGATGGCGTTTTGCGTGAAATTATACGACATAAGTGTGAAGCACGCCGTCTGGATTAATTTTGACCATCTGGATTCTTTAAAGCGAACCCAAATCTAAGCACACGGGTGTGTCTGTATAAATTTCGCCAAATGTTAAAATTGCGCTCGGCGACTCCAGTTTAATCACCTCCATGTCATTCCATTTTCTGTTGTTTTTAAGGGACAATTTAAGTACCGAAGTATCAGAATTTACTAGACAGAAATATTTCACTTTAGCGGGACCGGGACTGTAGAATAAAAGGTTATCTCAAGCAGAATTAAAGCTCGTCGCATTACGACAGAGCCGCAGTTAGACACCTAAGTACAACGCAAAACTTCGTTTATCACAGAGTCGCTAAATATCTGCTTTCACGCAATATTCAATACTCCTCATGTTTGGGACGACACCAAGTGCACTTAACGATGTGCTTAAACTACAAAGCGGCACCTACAAAGCGGCACCTACACCGAAATGATCCTGGCGAACGGAGGATACACAGCACTCTCGGCAAGTGCGCAAGCTGGTCTTATTGCAATGCATATGCAGCCGAGCAAGGCCAAATGTGTCTCTAGATTGTGCTAGGCAAACGTTCAAGCAGTTAAACTTGCGCTAACAGAGCGGGACAAACCGCCCTTTGAAGATGAGCATGGGTACGCGCACATGCTAGACTTATGTGGCTAGCAGACGACGCGAGGAACAATCCACACTAGACGCGCTTCAGCCAGTGGCCACCAGGCGGCGACTCCGCTCGATCTCCGGGCGAATAGTATTTGCATGGTCAGCATGTTGGACGAATGGTGATGTTTTAGTATTGTTTAGGCTTAAATGTGTTAATGCTAAAATGACGAGAGAGCGTATTTTTATGCTGACAAAGGTAGTGCTCAAGAAGACTAAGCAGTTTTGCCACGCTTCTGGAGCGGTCGTGACGCTCGTAAAGCGTGCATCGCAAGCATGGATGGTGTGAAGAGAACTTTCTGTGTTCGCCTGTGCGCAGGTATGCAATGTCTTCCTTGTCGCAAAGGTTATTTAGGTGTGTCAGGTAGTAAACTGCTCGTGAGATAAAAATCAGGCTGTGCATAGAGTATTCGCCAATTTCGTGTGGGGGGTATCAATGGGAACCAACGCGCATGGATAATTTGTTTCTCCCTTCAGTATCTGCCGGGATAATGCATTTGTTTGTGCACTAACTTTTGCCCCTGGTTTCTCTTTTGTAAATTGGCAGATCGTTCACACTTTCACACCACACCTATCATTACGGAGGGGGGGGGCACACAGTTCATCGTGTACGACCGTGGGCCAAGGTTGGTGGCGTTATAAGCATGATCGTAAGTTGAGAAAAAGATGACGCTTGGTCAGGGCTCGAGTAAAATGGGACGTCTTTCTTCAAGGGGTTTGTGACAGGGTGCGCAATGGTTGCAAAGTCCTTAACAAAGTGTCAGAAATATGAGCACAGCCCCACAAAACTGCGAACATCCTTTGTGGACTTCGGAAAGGGAAAGTTTGTAACGGCGCGAATTTTCACTGGGTCTGGGCGCACACCTTTAATATCCACGAGGTGACCAAGCACGGTGATTTGACGTCCAGCGAAGTGGCACTTGGAGGAGTTCAACGGAAATTCGGCTCTACGGAAAAGGTCAAGAATTACCGATAAACGACCAAGATGTGAGCCGAATTTGGGCGAAAAAACAATAACGTCGTCGAGGTAACAACAGCAGGATTTGAACCCCTGGAACAATGAGTCCATCACTCTTTCGAAAGGGGCCGGCGCATTGCAGAGATTGAAGGGCATCACCTTTAACAGATGAAGGTCGTCAGGGGTGACGAACGGGGTCTTCTCGCGGTCCATCTCATAGACGGCTATCTGCCAGTAGCCGGACCGAATGTCGATAGTTCAAAAATAAGTAGCACCGTATAGGCAGTCTAGAGCGTCGTCGATGCGGGGCAAAAGGAAACATCTTTTTTTATGATCTCTTTGAGATGCCAGTAAGCTACACAAAGGCGCCATGTTCGATTTTTCTTTTGTCAAGGGCGACAGGAGCAGCCCAGGGGCTGCACGAGGACTCGATAATGTCTTTCGCAAGCGTCGTCTCAACTTTCTGTTGCATTACTGTACGCTCAGACGCGGAAACACTTTATGGACGTCGGTGATTAGGACTCGCATCGCCAGTAATGATGCGAATAGTAACGACGGTCGTTTGGCTTAAGGACGTGCTGGCAAAGTAAAAACAAAAATGTCATGAAAGCACTCAAGAACGTGGCGGAGGGCTTCAGCTTGATCCCGAGGAACGTCATGGAGTTGAACCACGGGCTGAGCTGCTGCAATGGTCCACTCTGAAGGGCTCGACATGGTGGTCTTTGAGAGCGGAAATTTGGGCCAGTGAGATACCTTATGCGAGAACTTGGGCAGTGAGTACGAAATTGACAAGAGGAAGGCAGGTGCGGTTTCCGATAATTGTCAGTATCGTGTGTGGAACAGCAATACCACGCGTAAGCATCACGGCAGGAATCGGTGCCACCATGTGAAACGACGTGTGTAACAGTTAGGCGGCAGGCGCATGAAATCGACGCAGCAGAGACGGCTTTGAGGTCGGTCGCGCGGAACGGAAAGTAGGGGCAAATCAAGGTGGAGGGAGCCAGCTGAACAGTCTACGAGGGCAGAGTGAGTGGCTGGAAAATCCATACCGAGAATGAGTTCATGAGGGAAATGTTAAATAACGGCGAAAAGAACGACAGTACTTCTATCTCCAAAAGAGACTCGGGCAGAGAACATGCCCAGAATTGCGGCAATTCCCCCGTCGCCGACTCGTACAGCTCGCTTTAGGGCGAACGTTACAACTTTCTTAACGCAGCGGCGAAAAGCAGCACTCATAATGGACACATGCGCTCCTGTATCTATCAACGCACTCACAGGAACATTGTCCACAATAACGGCCAAAAAGGTTCAGGTTCGTCGTTAAGGTTAAACAAGGCTTTCTTGCTGAGGTCGTCAATGCAGCTCCGCCTCCAGAAGCTGCACTGCCAATTTTTCCCATCGGAGGCGCTGCGAATAGGTCGGAGAGGCGGGACGGCGTTGTGGCGGCGAACGAGATTGATGGCGAGCAGGGGACTGTGACGGTCGAAGCGAGGTCTAGTCAGAGGTGTGGCAGGAGCAGAGAATGTGGTCGGCATCGAAGAAGCGATGTCTGCTGAAGACGACTGGTTGACCGAACTGGCATGATCGCGAGGCCCATAATGTTTGGGAGCAAGTCGAGGAGCGGACGGGCGACGACAAAAAAGCTTAGCAGAGTATACTGGTGGAATAGAATGTATACCGACGTTCGATAATTCTTGACGGATGATGGCCTGGATGAAGGCAGCACAACTACCGGTTGTGCTGCCTCGGCCTCTTGGTGAATGTTCCGGGTGAGGTTGTTACATCGAGGGGTCTGGCGGAAGACGTCACACGAAGTACCCGCTGTGCTGGGAAGGCGCGCGATGCTTTTAGCTATACGGCGGGCTTTAGCTTGTTGGAGACATTGGCATTCTTCAATGGTCGTGCCGATGCTCGTGACGTTGTTAAAAACCAGCAGGTTAAAAGCCTTGTCAGCTATCCTTTTAGGACGTGGCTGGCTTTCTCATCTTCCGACATGCGCTGGTCGGACTTGCTACGAAGAGCCAAGACGTCAAGATTATTGGAGACTATAGGAGATTTCTTATATGCAGCGAGCTGACGACCAGACAAATCACCGAACAGATCGCTGATCTTCACTTTGAAGAGATCCCAGCTCGTTATTTAGTTTTGTCGGTTTAAAACCATGTCCGCGGAGTGCCGTCCAGGTAGAAAAGAACATTAGCGAGCATGAGCGTACGATCCCAGTGGTGAGTAGCACTGACGCGCTCGTACCGGTTCAGGCAGGCGTCAACGTCGATGACACCGTCACCGGAGAAAGTGCCGGGATACTGGAGGGGTGGGAGAGTGACGTAGGTTGTGGTTTGGTCTGAAGAGGTCGGTGGGGACGATGTACCCCGCACGTCCACCAATAACGTTACGAGTAGCTTGTTTAATAATCTATTTAGGATGCACAACGCAAGGGGGGACAAGATGGCGCCAGCCAAGCAACAACCAAAAGCAACGTCGTGTTCCTCCTCTTTCATGCAGCCATGTTCTGGCGGGTGTTCTGTATCGTGAAAAAATTCACAGTACAGTGGTGTAGTTTGGTGGGATGTGTCTTTGGTAACACGCGGAAGGCTGTGGGTGTCTAAGCTCCTAGTGATGGGCTTTCTTTGTCGACACGCATATCATGCTTACATGTACTCTCGATTACAAGAGAGCCAACCATATTTAGTACTATATATGCACTGTGTAGGTTCCAAATAAATTGTCATTTCAGAATAGGTTGTTCCTTGTGATGGAACGTTGCTACGTTGCAGAAATTCAGCAACGTGTTCATGTTTTCTTCTTTTCATAAATGGAAAAGGGTCATAAGTGCTTCTAAGACCGAGTAATTCCTTCTTATATACTGACGCCAGCGACTTTTCAGCAACTGCCGACGAACCCGAGTATAACTCCATACACGTCAGCGTGTGCGCAGCATGTATTCTTGTAGTATTCGCGAATTTTCTGAAAAGCGTTCACTGTATTCCCAGTACTGTGTAGCTTCAACTCGAGTATATCGTTATGTATGTGCTCCTACGTTTGAAAATTTGACCCCAAAACAGTGTATAGGACAGTGTTGTTCTATTGCATGTTCCGCTCTGCCCTCATTTGCGAGGGTCCGTGCCTTTCGTGCTCATCATGCTCCTCTTCCTCTTAATGTCTTCACTGATCCAGCAACTCCTAATAAAAATTGCTCTGGCGGCTGTCAAGTTGGAAAGAGTTACTCTTTATGCTGCAGCTACGTTTAGCTATCTGTTTCTACAAATTTTATTCTTTTTCTTGCGATCTGTTTCGTCCTTCAAATGTTCAACTTGATGTTGAAAAACACTGCAATTTTTTCGGATGCACGGAAATCGGCATGGCCTACTGGTACAAGAGTGGAAACGTTTGTTTAACAAGGAAGAGCAGCTGCTTTCTCTTGTACCACACTACAACATGACTGCGCCTACTCATGGTTATGTGTAGAAAATACCTCAGTTATATTCACACTAAATTTTTCTTTTCAACTTATTCTTTATTAGCTTGGTGTTGAAAATATACAACGTACCTTTTTTTTCTGCAAATAAAATCTGTAAAAGTTCACTGCAAATAAAGAGCGCAAAAAAAGCGCATTCACGAAAAGCAAACACACAGGACAAGCAGTGCCCTCGTTTCTTCTGTGTTGCCATCAGCAACACATAAGGACGAGTTCTGAAAAGCGGGACAAAGCGGCCACCATACCGTATATGCATATTGTGCCCGAACGCCTGAAGGAAATAGGACAACGTTTATTGTGAAGGTTGTTTCACGGCTCCCTAAAAGTTGTCCAAGCTTACAAGTATGACCTGTTCCGTAGAAAGACGCGAGAAACAATGTGTTGTCCAACACAGAACAGTGTTGACTGTCCGCAGGGAGTTGTGTACAGCATCCCATTGCGTTGCGGCGCGAGTTACATGGGCCAGACGTACAGATGGTTACACGAACACTTGCGTGAGCAAGCCAGTAATGTAAAGGTGTGAGCAAAAGTATACAAACCATGGGGGTTATGGGGCAGAATAAGTACCGAGAGCTCCGCTGTAGCAGCTGTGCTCATGCGCATCTCTCCATATCAGGTCACCTCTCATTTAACTTTGTCCGACATGGTTATGGTGCTCGTTGGCGAAACGTCAACTGGTGGTGGTGCTAAAATATTTATTGTAAAAACAAAGAAGGTATGCAGGGACGGTCCCATAGGCTACAACTGGGTGTCACTTTCTTTGCTCCATCGCTTCTGTACCGTCTCCTGCCACGTGGTCGCACCTGACGCAAGGTGTGCCGTGTGTTCTTTTATTGCAGTAGCAATTATATGGGCAGGGATTTCGCCGTCGCCGATATGCCGCGTATGAAGTCCAAATTGGTAAGATCCCCCCAACGCATGGTACGTTCTACCCGCGGGTAATAGCGCGCGAGCGGGGGGCGATGAATGCGGCTGAAGCAGAGATCCGTCGCTCCGTCGCTGAAGCAGAGATCCGACCTCCGTCGCTCCGAGGCGCATGCGATAAGACCTTCCCGCCTGTTAGACTGGCCTTCAAATTCTCAAGCAGAGAGGAAAAGACGCGAGGGGGGCGGGGTCCCTCGACCAGCAACTGCGACCTTTGATTGTACGAGCGTGGTCGTCGCTGGCGCGCGCGTTATCTGTCAATCTCGGCAGCCGTCAGCGGGCGTATAGTATACCCTTCTACGTGCTGCGATCTCAATACGAAGGGACGGTGCGAAACGTGTCTTACACCAGCGTTTTGTAGAGTTGCGTGAGATCGCATCCAAAAGAGTTAGCTGCCATCCTCATTTCGTATAACATTACAATTTGTTGCTATCGCATTCATTGCTTCACCATTGTGGTGAAACTGTGATGTCTTTTTTTTTCGTTCCGCATCACAAGTGGGTACAGAAAGGGCAACTTTTTCGTTCTCGTTTCAAGGGCAGTTTTCAAATTGAAAGAAAATGGAGCATCGTAGCGTGATGGAAAACACCATCAAGTTCCACCGAGATCCCCAACCGAATTCACTGGGACTCAAACTCACGGAGCTCTTGCTCACCCGGAACTCACTTAGATAAACGGATCGATCTGACTCTAAGTGAATCTCGGTGGGTCGGCTCATGAGTGAGTTGGCCGACTTATGGCCCAGGCTAACCAAATTTATTACAACAATGATGCATATTTCCCACTGTATCTTCTTACAAATCGGCAGCTCGCCAAATGAGTCCCGGCGCAGTTACTCTAGGTGACCACCACGAAAATAACTTTTTGATATAGTACAGTATAATTTTTTTTTCAATTATGCTATAGAAATTTGAAGATTGAGGTGAACGTACATTTCTTGTTATAATACATTTTAGTCATAATTTCACTTCTCAAGTAGAGACACAAGAAAGCGAGGACACACGCCAGTCAATCATATCTCAAAGTCGGGTGAGTTTATATAACTAAACAAAATTACTAAGACGTTAGATTACTAAGACAGTTGGCGTCTTCAAACTGAAGATGCCACCTGCAGAGCTTGTGGCGCGCCAAAGCCATTTCCTTGTTACTAATATTTAAGTTATGTTGGACTCACCTTATTCTTTAGAAAATAGAAAAGAAAAACGTGGAAATGGAAATAGAACCCACTGTTACTGAAAAGACAAAGCTTGCTTGCAGTGTTTTATGTCTTGAAGGTATCTCCTCTACTGAATGAATTCTGAAATAAGCGTTCAATGCATATAGCCACAGGCATCACGAACAGCCATGAAAATTCAATAACTAACACTGCATATTTCTGTACAAATGTAATAGGTCTTCTTTTAAGGGCTATTTAAATCCTAGAAATGGAGAGCACGACTGGCGTGTTTTCAATCCAATTATCGAGCTCTGAACAATAAAAGTTCAGACTTAAAAAAGATGAAAGTAACCTATCAAATTGACTTGCGTCATTAGCATTCGTCACAAGAAATACCATAGCCGTGACTCGAACGCACGCCACCAGCGCTGTGCGAATGCACCGTGAATCTAAACTCTCCCTACTGCACACAGGGAATCGTTAATGGAACAATCAGGGCTCTCGGAACAGTCCCGATCACCTGAACATGCTTTCTTGCTTGCGGCAGTTCCTGAATGGCGGTTCGAGCACCTAGATGGGGCTATAGATGCAGAGAGCACAACCCCCCAAGAATGTTTTTTTTTTTTATTTGAGGGGTCATAGCCATTTGTATTCACAGAACTGAAATTATTTGCGCGCTCGTCGTTGGGCGCAGGGACGCCTTCCAGGCAGATCGCTCATATGGAACGTTCACCGCGCTAAAGTGAATAGTGTCAACGTTTAAAATTGAGAAAGAGAGAGTGCGGCTAATTTGTAATTGAATTATTACACATACGAACGTGAAGAGAGACTTCGTAGAATTGTCATAACCTTTTTCAAATGTCATAGCCCATGCTGAATTGACTCGCACAGGTGGATGCCACGTACAAAATTCTCCCGTTGCCTGAACGGTTTTCGGCCTCGGTTCCATTCACAATTCATTGCTATATAGTGCAGTCTCTAAAAATCCATTGCCAGATATTACACTGTGTGATCCAGGATGGAGCGGTACGCTACAAGGCATGTTTTCTTTCCCAGTATCTTCAAGTTCGCTTGCAAAAGTGCGTGGAGGTCGCATCTAATAAATAAAGCTCGCCTTAACTCATTAGGACCCAGTGTACATTTCGGGAATAGAAAATACACAAGAGAATATTCTGATCTTGCTCATTAGAATTTCGGATGCCAAACGTTGCAGCAATATATTCCTAATTTGGAATACTGACTCGGTAACATTTTCCTGTTTTTGGAGTCGTCAAAGTTTGGGATAATGAGAGCCTGTTAAACGCTCGTGGTCAGTGCTCATTTTCTAAATTAATTTGAAGTTTTACACTTTACATGTTCAAAAACGGACCGCTTCTGCTTCTGTTTCAATGAGCAGTTCAATTTCTGCAAAGCTCGAGAAGCGCATAGGGTGCATAGTTTTGATCTGAGCAGTAGGTAATTAAATGTTGGTGTACTTTACGTAGTACACTGGGGCTTCGTGGGAGCATACATGTAACTCTTGTGTGTTGCATCATAAATTGAACCAGCTATTTTCTTCAGATGAATGCCGTTGTTTTTGGTTATCTGAGGCTCACAAGGCTGCAAAGGATGTCGCTGTAACATGGAAACTTAGGAGGAGGAGTGGAAGGACGACGGTGCGATTGGATGCTCTCTGTCGACAATAAAAAACATGGAACGACCGGAGCGTGGGCAATACAGCTTCTGGTTTGATGAAGGAAAGCAGCTTTGTTTCGAAAACGGCAGACAACGGCATAGTTGGTATGCTGACCAACCACTACAAAGCTGAGTCAATATTCTCTCTATCCTGGTGGCCATCCCCTGAAAAGAAAGAAAACAACATAGTGCCACTGTCCACCCTCTTCAACCACAGTAACAGTGGTATGAGAGGGGGTTGGAGCTCAACGATCAAGCTGCGAATAACTACAGAATTTGCATCCCTCAGAAAAAAAAAAATTCCCCATCTCCCGCTAAAGGGAACTATGTGTGGATGCGAAGCATTGGGGAGATAATTAGCTTAAGCGGGAGGAACGTTGCCGCTCTCATTTCACGGCAGTGGTCCGGGCGCTCATCGCGGTGCTGCTCAGGAGAGAGAATGAGGCGCGCGCGCTCCGTCATTTTGATACCGCGGAACTACCGTGGCGCCCCCCAGCGGAGTAAGCAGCTCTCACACCACCTGTCGTTCGCGCCGCTCCGTAGAGGATTCCTAGAGGAAAGGACGGGGGGGGACCGTAGGAGAGGACGTGCATGCGCTGTGGGGGTGTGGGACGCGTGAGCCGCTCCGTAGAGTAGACGATTCCAAGAGGAGAGAGGGGGAAGAGGACGCGCATACGCTGTGGGGATGTGGGACGCCGGAGCCACTCCGTAGAGTAGAGTATTCCTAGAGGAGAGAGGGGGAGAGGACGCGCATGCGCCGCTCCGTAGAGTAGATGATTCCTAGAGTAAAGGAAGGGGGTGGGCGTAGGAGAGCACAGGGGGAGGGGGACGCGCATGCGCTGTAGGGGGTGTGGGACGCGGGGGCCGCTCCGTAGAGTAGACGATTCCTAGAGGAGAGAAAGGGGGTGAGCTTAGGAGAGAGAGGGGGGGAGCGGACGTGCATGCGCTGTGGTGGTGTGGGACGCGGGACGGACTAAGCCCCCTCCAAACACATGCAAGCAAGATTAAAGCATGGGATCAACCTGGCGACAGACACCACCTGCCTAGCCATTGCTAAGCAGCCTATCTGTGCTCTTGGCCATGACTCAAGGAATGGGGCCAACCTGGGCGACAGACACCACCTGCCTAGCCATTGCTAGGCAGACTCTCTGTGCTCTGGGCCATGACTCTGATGACTGTGTTAGGGTTGTCGGCCTTCATATTACTACAGGGTTCTGGTTCGCATAATGGGTGCTTCCCTACTTCATGACAGTGGCCGGACGCGGGACGCGGGACGGGGGACGGGGACGCGGGACGCGGGACGCGGGAGGGACGGACAGAGCCCCCTGAGCATAAGATGCTTCGCATCTAAAAGAA
>JALIZH010014077.1:0-66344 GCA_030522465.1 Rhipicephalus appendiculatus | reverse complement strand
CATGCAAGTAATTCAAACCATGAAAGCTATCACGTATTCACCGAAGCCCATTCACGCAACGATACAAAAAAAAAAAAAAAAACACAAAATACGGTTCAGTCACATAACACCATAGTTCACATGAAAGTGAGTCACACGAACACCGCATATGCTGAAAATAATGCTACACAACATGAAATCACGTATTTTGATATTGTCCTACACAAAAAAAAAAACAGGAAAAGCTGAACATTCCTCTACACG
This sequence comes from Rhipicephalus appendiculatus, assembly GCA_030522465.1. NCBI lineage: Eukaryota > Metazoa > Arthropoda > Arachnida > Ixodida > Ixodidae > Rhipicephalus > Rhipicephalus appendiculatus. The sequence continues at coordinate 66,101 of JALIZH010014077.1, read as the reverse complement.
ACCCCAATACTCGCGCTAAATTTCAATGTCTTCTTAAAGGAAAGAATTATAAACTTAAGGGCTCGTTTGCTTTGTTAAACACAGTATTAATGAGAACTAACAGACAAAGATGCCAAGGAAAGTATAGGGGAAGCTATTAGACGTAATTGTAATGTAAATATGAAGAAAGGAAAGTGGACGAAACGATAACTTGCCACCGGCAGGGGACCGAACCACCGGCAGGTCCCTGCCGGTGGCAAGTTATTGTTTCGTCCACTTTCCTTTCTTCATATTTACATTACAATTACGTCTAATAGCTTCCCCTATACTTTCCTTGGCATCTTTGTCTGTTAGTTCTCATTAATACTGTGTTTAACAGAGCAAACGAGCCCTTAAGTTTACAATTCTTTCCTTTATCATAACGAGGGTCTCGTTCTGGCAGACTTGATGCCTTCAGGTGGTATGCGAGGGATTATTAGTCAGCTGCCCGCTCGTAATAAGATCACGTACTACGGACGCCTACAGGCAAAAAAGAGTGTTCCACACTCGCCGTAATGGCAACAGGCGGCGCTGACTGACGCTCCCACGTTTAAGTACACATATATACCCTATAAAGTGGACGGGGGGGATGACCGCCACCGTAGCTCAGTGGTAGAGCATCGGACGCGTTATTCGAAGGTCGCAGGTTCGGTCCCTGCCGGTGGCAAGTTATCGTTTCGTCCACTTTCCTTTCTTCATATTTACATTGCAATTACGTCTAATAGCTTCCCCTATACTTTCCTTGGCATCTTTGTCTGTTAGTTCTCATTAATACAATGTCTTCTTAACCATGCTGAGTCATCAATCTTCACTAAAACTCTCTAATTTTGCGGTCTCCGTGTTTCCGAAACTTAATTCAACATTAAGAAATAAATAAACAATAAAAAAAAGGAAAGAAGACATTGACTGAGACGAAAATAAAAGAAAGTTCATCCAGCGAATAACACCAGAATCTTACAAAGGCGAAAGAATATTTGGATGAAAAAGAAAGATCGACTTTCGAGATAGCGGTCATCGGAAGGACGAGATTACAATTAGCCGAAGAAGTAAGGCAGGGAAGCACCTAGGATACACGATAGATACATAACAGTTGAAAGGCCACTCGAAATAATTGAAAAGAATGACTGGAAAAGCGAGGTATATAATGGTGATGGATGGCCGGAAGTGCACTTCCGAAAGGAACGACTCTGGCCCGTCTAGGCTCTTTTGAGGTGATAAAAGAGCCCACGAGTGGTGCTCAGCCAGAGTGTAGGGAATGAGTTCTTGGGCTGAAGTGCTGGAGGAAAATAAAAGCGTAAATTTTGTGTATGAAAAAACAGTAGGATAGCCTTGAAAGTAGACCAGTGCAGAGAAGCTAGGCTGCTTAATGAAAGAAATGAAAAAGAGAAAAAAATGGAGTCCACTTGTTGAGAGAAAGAAACAAAAAGAGACGAACCAACACGGCGTCATGGAGGTCAATATGGTGACCGTAGAAGATACTGTAACGGACGAATCAAAACCGAATACCTTGGACGTGAAGGCAAACGGGAACGTAGCGAATGTCAAAGGGCAATGTTCTGAACTGCAAGACAATGAAGTGGACGCCTGAGAACCTTTAGAATAGAGAAAATAATAAAGTTAAGCCTCGACAACCTAAAGAAAAACCCGTTCAAGTGCGAATCATTATTCACTGTCTACAGATGTTTCAAATTCACGTACGATAATTCCAAGGCACTCCATATTACACTCCAAGAAATTGAATGAAATAAAGTGTTGCTTTTGTATGAGTTTCAGTAATTAATTGCGATAAGCATGTTATTAAATATTTCATTATTCTGCAGTCAGTCATGTTCCATTTTGACATAAAAACAATGAAATCATAGGCTCCACATGTGTGCACCATTAGTTTTGGGTTGCATTCATTTCGAGAAAACAAAGTTAATACTTTTGACTATTATGTTTGACTAATTAATTTCAGAATTTCGCCTCATGCGATACTGCCATTATTAAGCAAAAGAACTACATGCAATGTCGCGATTCTTCAGACTCTGCAACCTAAACAAAGACAGCAAAGAATCTGCGACGCAATTCCCATTAGCTCAACACTTGCACCGTACGGTTTGCACGCGCAATTCGGTCTAATTACATCACAAATAATATTCATGTTCCATTAGAACATACCCGTTGTCACCCTGCACGTGATTCGCCGGCATTTATTCGCATTTACAACAGAACTGTATTGTTTGCCGTGAAATTTAGACTTGCTGCAGACCTCCTTTACCCTCAGCATCTCAACCTATCGACAGGCACGACCTACACAAGATGTAATGAAGCTGTGAGCTGAAAGTGTTCGAACAAACGCCTTCCGAAGAACAAGTGCGAATAAAAAAAGCCAACAGCGTGTTCGGATCGCCTTAGAAGTTACCCCTACAATTTCCTCTACACAGCTGACTCCAGACAAGCATGTTGGCTTTCGTACACGTAGTTTTTGTAGATATATATATACAGAAAAATGGACCGTACGTACGAACACGTACGACATGGCACCCGTACGAGAGGCACGTTCACTCACTACTTGCTTTCGGAAAAGTGTTTTTCAGCCACAAAAAGACTTTTTAAGAAAAGTACGAGTGTGGTAAATGTGCACAAAGGGACATCCTTCCCTAATTGGAAAAAAAAAATCTGGTATTTTTTTTTTTTTCAAATTTTGCCTTACCCTGCGCGCCACAACACGGGACAAACATGAAGATGAGGGACCAAGTGCAAGCGCGCCTGTACTTGTTCCCTCATCTTCGTCTTTGTCCCGTGTTGCGCCACTTTTTTGTATTATAACTATGCACCAATAAAAAAAATATAAAAAAAAATAAAAAAAACTATGCACCGACTAGCCCAGCAACAAGTTTTATTATACCCGTATATGATGATGATACCTTTCTGACATGCCGCACAAATTTCTGTGGCACATACCCGTTCGTTGGGCTAACAGTTGCCTTCTTCATTTTTAGTGGACCAGTGGTGAGTTGTGGGATTTACCCGAGTTCTGTGGCACGTACCTGATTGGCCTCACAGGATAGGCCGTACAGATTAGGGCTGCCTGAAAGAGCTTCACTTTTAAAAACTCGCAGGTTCCCTTAGACCAGGGGTCTCAAACTCATCTCAGCCCACGGGTCGCACTGACGCAATTTAGTCCCGCAAGGGCCGGGACAAAGGGAGGGGGGGGGGGGAGGGGGGGGTGGAGTGCAGTTTGTACAAATTTTCAGCTAACGCCACCATTTGAAAAAAAGAAAAAAAACTTTCCCGTATCTCATAAACGGGTCATTTCTGAAAAAGATTGGGCGCCGGGATTCCAATATGTCGATAGCGGTCGCCGAAATGACTGAAATCAACGCACCGATTCGGAAATGTAGTTTTTGTTACACGGTTATGCTTATAGCAGACGACGACCACATGAGGTGGATAACAAAAACAATGGTTCAGACCAGACATGCCTACGTAGCACAAGTACATGCTCTTAAGAGAATAAAAAAAATGTGGGACGAAGACAGCCATGTGCGGGCGGCGGGCCGCAAGCGAAAGGTTCGCGGGCCGCATGCGGCCCCCGTGTTTGAGACCCCTGCCTTAGACCATACAGTTTCCTAAAATTAACTAGAGCAGACTCTGGCGCTGCTATCGTTCAGCCACCATGGGAATGATGGGTAGTACACAAATTTCTCTAGTCTTTGTGCTTGCGGCTTCGAACACACTTGTGGCTTTTATTGTTGTGTTTTGGTTCTGTTTCGGAAAAAAAGAATGCAGCGTTCTGAACTTCGTGAGCCGATTTGAATTTGTGAGCCTAAAAAGGTCAAGGTGGTGAAGCGTAACTGCTAAACCTTAGCTGAACTTCGTATTGCGGCAAAGTGGATTCAGGCCACACGGAGCCAAACGGAGCCGAAAGAACGAAGACTAGGCAAGACTAGGCAAATGTGTGTACTACCCATCATTCCCATGCTGGCTGAAGCGCTGTATGTTGCAGCTCCCATATACTAGCGCCAGAGTTCCCTCTAGTGTATTTATAGGAAACTCTATGCCTTAGACGACTCGAAGGCGACAACCATCTCCTTTTTCCTCTCACTCGATGCGATGATCCCCACCACCCTCCTCGGACAGCTCTCTGCACCTAACGTGGTTTTGCACTGCCTCCTGGATCGGAGGCATTGGAAGCTTTCTGCACGTCGCGAGGTTTCGCACGGCCTCCGTGATCGACCCACCTTTGACCAAGCGAAGATGTCATGTGACGATGTCATCTTATGACGTCACGGTATGTGACGCCGTGATGACGTCATAGTGACGTTGCGTTGACGTCACACGTTTTAGCGATCTTTGATGTCATGATGAAGTCATATTGCGACGTAATCACGTGATGACTTTTTGCCGCACTCGCGTTGACGACACCGACGGTCAATTTTCGCGTTATACAGTGAAATCTCGTCAATGCGGATTTCGTGGGACTGGAAAAAATGCCCGAATTAACCGAACGCTGAATCATACCTTTATTCTTCTCCTTCCTGTTTCTCACTTGCGTCCTCTTCCTTTCTAACCTTTGCTCTCGCTATCCTTCATTATATATCTTTCTCTTACCTTGATTCTCTCTCTTTATCTTTTTGTGTCATTCTGCCTTTCTTTCTCTCTATTTCTCTATTTCTCTTTCTCATAACTTGTGTGTTATGCTTTACTACCTTCCCTCCTCCTTTTCCTAACCATCGCATCTGTCCTCCTCACACTCACTACCCTTTCTCACCCCTTTGCTACACTACTATAAAAGGCTATGCTGTGCCCGGCTAGCATTCCTGGTTAGCCTGGTGGGTAGGACGCTCGCCTTAGGATCGAGGGTAGGCGGGTTCGAATCTCGCCTCGATGTGAAATTTTTTGGCCGACAATTTCTCTCTGTTTCTTTCCATCTCTCTGCTTCTTTCTATATCTTTTTTTCTGTCTCTCTTTCTGTGCTCTTTCTCTCACCTATCAGGGTTATTACTGGCCACGCCGGAGAAATCCGGTGTACGTGTTCTTGGAGCGAAGCAGAAAAGGGACGAAGATGAAGAAGAGGCTGTAGAGGGAGCATGGCGGTTCATGATGATGGTAATTTCTGTTTCCGACACACGAGCTTAAATAGCTGCGCTGTTAAAAAAGGAAAACATAATATAAAAATACAGAAAATGGGGTCGGAAAAGTACTGTGTACGACCATCCTGAAAGTAAGTTTCAATTTCTTAGGCCATTTCATCATCGTCTAGTGTGAGCATCACCTGAGCATTGCTTCCTGAACTATGGTCCGTGCACACAAAAGCAAACTGAAGCAGGCGGCATTTAACAAGCAGCCGTTGTGCCCCACGTGGCTGTCTCCGCGCACCTTCATCGTGTATGTTGTGCGGCACACAAGCATTGCTCCCTTGACTGCACCTCTAATTAGCGACAAAAGGCGGAACGGGGGTGAGGGGGGCGGTCACCCTTTTACAAGCTTGCCTCTTAAGTCGCGTGTGGCTGCCTTCGCGCACTCTATGGTGCGCACCAGGAACACATAGGAAGTCACCTGCTAATGAGCAGGTAATCACGAAGAACGGCTTGTGCTGTCCTCCTCTAATTGAAAGACCGGTCACCATGGCTTCAAGCGCGCCGGGTGTATTTCGAAACGGCACAGCCTCCTTTTTCTTAGAACACGTGTGAACCAGCCAACACCGTGGCTTCGATCCTCCCGCCTATGAGAGACAGAGAGCAAGAAAGAAAAAAAGCAAAGGCATGGAAGCCAATACAAGACACGTGTCGATAAGGTTTTTTCTCGACATGTTTCATAAAATCAAATATATGGTAAGCATTTAATGATTGCGCTTTGCAAAGCGGCAGCCTTTTGCGACACGCTGTACAATCTGTATCGTATACGAGACCGGATGATACAACACGCCGCCTTGTGTGTCTGTCTCTTTCATGCAGTATACACGTCTGCCCTTTAATATATGTTTTCATCCTTGGTTAGGCTTGAGGCTCTTAGGCTTATCTGATCTGAAGAAATTACTGATCTCATGAGATACTAATTTCATGAGAAAACGAAATACGTCATTTGCGTTGACTATCAGCACCTCATAAGAAAGAGAATATAACATTATTTGAGTCCAGGGCAGAACCCCTGATAATGGTGTAGAAAGTAGCTGCAAACCGAAAGCAGCTCATTGCAGATTTGTATGTATTGCGAGCGCAACTAACTTCCTGTTTACGCGGCGTGTATTGAAACGGTTTCCAGAACGAGTTCTTATTTTGCTAGTTTTAGGAAGCTGTTTGGGCTAGGTGAAACAAAGCTGAACTCAGCCATCCGTTGCTGCCACTGAATAATGACTTTGATGCGACGAGTGAAGCTCGGGGCATCCTATGCAGCGAATGAAGTTAAGCGTGTCTTTGAAAGTTCGGAGCGCGTTCGGTGGAAATTCGACGACTCGTATTTCGCACTGAGGTAAACAGGTTATACTCTGGAAACGAAAATAACCAGCTCAACTCTAACTCACCTTCTCGTTAAGCGGGACGCACTTAGACTAACAATATGCAAGACAGCAAAAATACTCACAGGAAGTTTTAGTTCATCAGCTATAGCGCTGTTCTCCGGTAATGCGTTAATGCAGTACATTGTCACCGAGGACGCTGCAGGGCCGCTGAATTTGTAATGAAACTCGAATGTGCATCCAGACTACACGTGCTTTGGCGCTTCGGAGCAATACATATTGTTCTTGGGACAAAAAAATAATCACAGTTTCGCCTGCAAGGGTGAAAAAATGAATGCAATATACAACAAATTACTATGCTATGCGAAGTAAGGCTTGCAACTAAGTGTTTTGGATCCGATCTCGCGTACCTCCACAAAACGCTGGTTTAAACTAATACGGCATCTCCAGGAAACGAAGCGTTCGTGTGCTGTCTGTCGTTTGAATGTGAAGTTAGCGTCAGAGAACAGCACGTAGGGTAAGGCGGGGCAAAATGAGACACGGGGCAAAAACGCGACATTTTGGCTTTGCCGACCTCTATAGCTAATACAGAAAGCACATTTCTTTGTTTCTATATTTCAGCGAGAGGTGCTGGTAGTTGTCCACCCTTTTATGTGTAAAAGTTGATGATTGCTCACAGCGTTCGCGTGGGAAAAATTACGTGGCTGGTGTGAGTGTGTTCGTGACCCGTCAAAAAAGGGGTGAAATTCTTCTCGGTCAAATTTTCGGATCCGTGCATGAAGCTACTCTGGCGTCAGTACAACAACGTAAGTATTTATATTGTTACTATATACTACTAGCTACATACCACCAAAATTTCAGTTCACTTGGTGCGCGGGGCCAAAGAGGAAATTTTTTTGAATTTGGGCATGTGAGGGGGGGGCAAAACGCGACAAAAAAGGCATTGAATTCCCTTAGAGAGTGTCTCATTAAGTGAACCATTTACTTACAATCATTATATGTTATATTTTATTGTTTATGAAGGTTCGGACACCCAAGAGAATATCATATAAAGCTTCCTGGAAGCAAAACGACGTGAAAAAGCACTGACTGCTGTTCAGGACACCCACTCCATTCGTGCTGCATCGAGATTTTTCCGCATTCCCAGAAATGCTCTCAAGAGGCGAACGCAAATTTGGAAGAATCTCCAAGTCAAGCCTTTCACAAACACGTCTCGCCATCGATTTTTCCTTCAATACCAAATTTGTGCTAGAAAATTCGAATCTAGCACAGTTTTGAATTCATCGCCTCACGAAGCCCGGCTGACGAAGCTGAAAGCCACGAAATGCTCGTGCAGTTCTGCACCAAAACGGCAAAATGAGGCGAAGAAGATGCGTCAGATTATATCTAGCGTCCAATCGTTGAATAATTCAATGAAGTGCAAGCTTTCAACAAAATACAACAATAGCACAAAAAATACTGGTGGTGTTTGATCTGCAAGGAGTTTTGGAGCAAAACAGCACCGGATTCTGTCTGGATTCAATGCATGGAGTGCAAGGACTGGGGTCATGAAGGCTGCGTGAGGGCCCACGGAGTTTAGTTTCAAGTGCTTCTACTGCGAAAACTGAAGGGTTAAATTTTTTTTCACACTGTCTCGTTTTGCCCCGTAGGTTGGGGCAAAATGAGACATCTGGTGCATTTTTTTATTTCTTTTTAAAATAAACTTTTGAACAGTGACAACATGGTCATATTTATGTAGCACATACCTTGTACCCAAAGGAAAGTTTCTGCATTGTCGTTTAAGGGTAAAGAGTGAAATAAAAATAAATATTCACTGTTTTCAAATTTTTGTCTCATTTTGCCCCACCTTACCCTATACGAGCCGTTTACTGATGCCTGCATAGAGATAGCGCGAGGCCAGCTCTCGCGATCGCGCCTTCATGACGAAAGTACCCAGCCGCTGCCCGAAACCGCTTGGGTGTTCCGCGTTCGAGTATTTGTACTCTCAGGTATTAACACCATCGTTAAAAGCACCGTGGTTAAAAGTCATGCCTCACTAAACCTAGAGATTACTTTTCTTGCTATGCACGTTGTTTGAGGTAAATGCTGATACTATTGAGCTGAGCTTGTGCGCGTTAGGACAAAAAAAAATGATTGATCCCTTCGTCATAGGCATTGGTATGATGCAAAAGTAAACCGTGTCTTCACAGGTGTAGTTGACTCTATATTGTACTTTGATGTGTGAGAGCTTGGACAATGCATATTGGTGTTTGACAGCTGTAGCACCATTTGACATGGTTGCACCTTGTTGATGCCTAGTGCAACATCGCCATTCCAACGACTAACGTCCATGATCTTGACTTAACCCTTGCGGTAGGTGAAGTAGTCAACATACACTCGAACTCAGCATACGGTGAATTGCGCGCGAAGATGACATCAACACTGGTACTCGATATTCACTCGATGAACACTGGTACTCGATATTCACTGAATCAAAGCGTCGTCATCAGAAAAGAATTCTCATTTCTTCGTGTACATTTCTACGACGTCACTTCCGTGAAGGAAATTATGTCAGTGTAGTCCTGGGGGGACCCCGCATAAGACATTTTGCTTGTTAAAAGCACAAATATTCTACCGGAATTTTCTGATCGACCATGACGGAAGTGGTACTTCACGGCCACAAAAGTGCTGTTGCGTGGCTGCAAATTCCATGAAAGTTGAACAGAAGTATTCACTTTCTCTGTTCACGGCATCGACTTGCGAAGCAGATTTTACCATTCTTTTCTGCGTTCCGTTCCTCAAAACATATAACCCGTTGTGCGTTCTCAAATTTCAAGAATCGCATCTTCGCTTGGCCCGTACTACTCCAAATAAGAAGTAGCGCGTTACGTATCCGGCGCATGTCTGCCTCACTAAAGCGTACTTGACGCGATGTAGTGCTTCCGGGTAAGACTCAAAAAGCACGACGAGGGCTTCAAAATTTAATGAAACCGCCTCTGGTGCCGTTTTCGACGTGGCCACCCGTCGCCGTCTTGATGCATAATGCATCGAAATCTTCTTCATCTAAACTGGCTGTATATATGCGGATCGGATTTCTTCAAATGTAGGCGGAAACAAAACTTGGACAGTTCCGTATAACGCACGCTGCCAGCCACTTCTAGCTAGGCGTCATACACGTAAGTGAAGGCTACAGATGCGTCAGCATATAAAGCAGCGACGCGCCGATGCGTGCAGATTGTTCGAAAAGTGCCCGGCGTCTGCATCCATGCGTATCCTGCTCGATGCCCACTTCGCCATTCCTCTTCATTTCAGGCGCCCTTTTGAGCGGCACACGTTTCTGGCGAGATTGGGAGGTGTGCAAGTGGAGATGCCACTGGGCTTCTCGCTTCCTCTGATTGCAGCTCCATATACTTCCGTGTTCAAGTGTCCCTTAAAAGGGACCCTGAAACGGTTTTGACGATTTAGTACAAACACATTGGGCCAGTAGACCAAGTCCTAAGGCTCATTTGCAGACTAATTAAAGCCCTCTGCTTACACTGTGTAATTTATTACAACGCTATAAAGCTGCGAATCGCTGCACATCACTGCGGCTCAGCCCAACGCGTTTTCAACCGCCCCTTGCGAGTACGACATGCAGTGTCCGCATGACGTCATTGGGGCTGCGGTGTGCGCGCACGAAAAATTGGCTGGCAGGGTGGCGGCACCTGTCGGAGGAGATATCAACCACTCCGCAATGTCTCTGTTGCCAGACGGCGTGCGTGCTGCCGGGCGCACTGGGCTATGGTCTCCGAGATGCACGCAACCTGTCGGCGTGCAATCTCGGAGGTGATCACTGGGCGAAGCTCAAATCGTCGAGTGTGCTCACGTGAGCTCTGCGATCGCCAGCGATGCCAGCGTGTCTCATGAGTTGAGGAGGCAAGGCAGGGGTGAGAAGGAGGGTACGATATAATTGTCCGTAGCCGCCTTGGTACACGGCGTGCCGCTAAATTTGTGGTGCCAATGGTTCGATGATGCTCTAGTCTAAACGCTGACAAAGCTTCAAATAACCGTTTCAGGGTCCCTTTAAAAGCAGTGGACTCCAAGTAAAAGTTAAGTGATACGGGTAGCGGAGGGAACCAATGGAAAATGGGTAACAGAATTGGGGAACACAAGCCAAAGTGAATAAGGCAATGGGGATGTGCTCCCCGGTAATGTACAGACTTGTTCAATGTAGCTGCACGCACACTGCCATCCAGCTAAATTGAAATCGGCGTAGGTGAACATCCTAATCACGATTCCTCATTTGAGTGGTGTCAGGTCGAAGAAAACTTGTGCGGCTGTGGTTGTTAATTAGAGCAGCTCACTTACGCAGTGTCGTGAAGGTACCAAATGTCACTTAACGTCTGCGTCTTGGCTAGTACACTGGTTGGAACGCAAGGCCGGACAGAACAGAGGCAGTACTATCTCTCTCTTCTTTCTTTCTTGTTTTTGTTCGAGGAAGCTTATACTGAAGGGTGTAGAGACATCAAGTACAGCATTGTACAGTGTATCGGTGCTTTACTATTTTTTTTTTTGTAAATAGCGTTGTGACCATGTTCATGACGCTCAGTGTTTGTAATTGCCTATATAGGTTCGGTGCCCGCCTACGCAACTAGAAAAATTCTCAAAGTTCGTTAATATATCGGACAAATTATGTCGGTAAAAGAAAACGAAATGTTTACTTTTCTTTATCAATCTAGAAGTGATTTGCTTATGTCAAGATGTGTGAAACAACAACTAAAGAATGGACATTGTTTTTAGATGAATTATGCATCAAATAATGCAGTTCAAGTATGTTTACTCTTAGCTTCAGAAGCTGGACGTTTACGAGGGCATGGTTATACTACGATCGCGTTTAAGAACTCGAGTATTTGAAATTTCGAGTACGTACGCAAAACTGTAACACATATTGTAATAAAGCCTTTATGTACTATCATCCTCAAAACTCATTGCAGCTGAGGGTGAGGGACGTATTGTTGAAATTTATAACGACAACAGACTTCCACAAGCGGTGGTACACTTAATGGCATTGTCGCATGCCGCACAAGACTGACTGGCTGTGATGTTATGCATGCTCTCTCTCTTTCGTTAATACTCAACCATACTATTCCCCAGTGTATAGTATAGCATACCTGGTTATTTTCAAACGGTTAGCCACCTCGCCATTCCATTCTTTTTGGTAAGAGAGGGAATTATAAAGAGAAGAGAAGTGGAGGAAGAAAGACACGATGGAAAACAATACGATCGCGGTATGGTATGTTAAACTTTATTGAGGTTCTGAAGATCAACCCTCAGATTGACGCAGGCGGCTCCCGCGTTGGGACAGTAATGCCTGGTTCACGGTAGCGGCACGGCGGCTCGCCGTTTGCCGTTTCCCGTTCTCAGGCCGCCGTGCGCGGGCTGTTTCGTTCGCGCACGTCTGCCGTTCTTTGCCGTTCGGAGAATAGGTCCGAGACCCATTTTCGTGCCGTTTTCCGTTTACCGGAGAACGACTCGGCCAATCAGCGGCGGAGGAGCGGTTGCCATGACTACGGCGCGCCGCGTCGTCTGCTTCTCCCGCGCCTGCTTTTCGCGTCGTCTTCGGGGGAGAAGCAGACGACGCGAAAAGCAGAAACAGGGGACGCTGAGCGGCTTGTATTGCGCTCCGCGTTTCTTGCCTTTATTTGAGGTATGGAGTTTCCAATGGAAGAATTTCTTGAAACCGTAAGACACTACAGTTTCTTGTATGACAACGCCCGAGTACAAAGACACATAGCTGAAAATGAACCAGTGGACCATCATCGGGGTGGAATTTGGCAACAAAGGTAAGGAAACAAACGTCGTTCTCGCTACGAAAGCGCATGAACGCAGGCTGAGACAATGCAAGTGTTCTTTCTCAGGGCATCAAGCGATGATGAAATTCAGGAACGCGAGGGATCGCCGGAGAAAGATCGTCGTCGAAAAAGGACGAGCCACACGAAGCGGCGCAGGGGGCAGCGCGGGGAAGAAAACGAGCCGGCGCCGCAGCAGCAGGGAACACACCAAAATGAGCGCATTCACAGTAAACACAACGTACTCGGTGTCGTTGAGAGGCTTGTTAGGTTCCAGCGAACAAGGCAGACTTTTTCACGGCAGAAAAACGGTCCGCGTCGATCATGGCGTCGATTCACAGCCCATCTGATGCGCACATCGTGAATTCTCGTCGTCTCACGTTTTTTGCGAGATTGCGTCGTGTCACGTGATCGTCTCGCCGGTGAAGTTTGCCGTGCACTTTGAACAGCTCTCTCGCGGGCGGCGGCGGCCGACGGTCTACGGCACCGCGCCGTTACGGCAGGCTTGCCGCCACCGTGAACCAGGCATAAGGCTTAACCTTACCGCCGCATCATGGGCCTTCTGGACGGCCTGTACTTGATCTGAAAGAGCTCCACTGTGAAGGACTCTTTGCCACCAGTCTCTTTCCTTGTCACAGTCTGTGAAAGCCACAGGACACTGCCAAAGCATATGGTCCAGAGTAATGATGCCATTACACTTCTCGCAATTGATTTGGACGTCTCTGTCAGGATATATGTTGTTAATAAAGTTTGGATTTGGGTAAGTTCTTGTCTGTAATAATCTCAGAGTCACCGCTTAAGGTCTATTGAGCTTAGCGTGTGGCACTGGGTACTCCCTTCTGTTCATCTAGTAGTGCTTCGTGACTTCATTATATGTAAGTAATCGGTATCGCGTGCAAAAAAGAATTACGGCTACTCGTGTAGCTTGAAAGAAAAAGAACATGAGGTGTAAGTGAGCAACTTTGCGCCGCCCAGCAGGCTGGTGAAGACGGCGGTGAGGCAAGGCCTTGACGTCCCTACGTGGGAGACCAAAGGCCTGGTCAGCGAAAGCTCTGCAGGACTGCCAATAAAGTTGTTACCAACCAAACAACCAATTCATTAAATACCATTATGTACCGCATGCGTCTCCGTTCATCAAAGTTGTAACCTTGGTGTTTCATGGGAACTCGTTTGTTATTAAAATCGATACTCGAAATTATAAAACGGAATTTCTACTTTGGTCCAAACAGGCCGCCGCAGCATAAGAAAAAGTAAAAAAAAAATTCGGGAACAAAATTCCGCGTATTGAGTGGCGGCGACTTCAAACGTAACAGTGTTCAATGGAAACGGTAGCGGTAGCAATCAGTTTCCAGCGCTCTTCAATATGCATAGCGTTGGTCTAATAGCCGCGCATGCATGTCAACGCATGCCACAATGGAAAGTCATTATTTTCCAAAAGACAAAAATAAAGATAAAAGAGACGTTCGGCTTCTCCACTGAAATACCGCCTAGGGCACGTGTGCTAGAGGTTTTGATTTATATTCCTTCACGTACGTTACTTCTCTTTCATCTCGCCTCTCATCGGAAGAGAATATTTATATAGGGACAGCGGGAAACGTGGTGGTGATGTATATCCATTCTGACGAAGGTAAAACGGATGAAAGTCTATGATGAATTGGGATAGTTATATCATGGAGAACGTAGGAATATTCCAAAATTAACTGCTCCAGATTAATTCGAATCTGTGGCCGACAGTGAGATGCGCTCAGCGTCAGCCGCAACATAGTGTCCCGCGTTCAAAGTGGGTAACAACGCCGCAAGGCGTTGTCGCCATATCTCAAAGAGATCACCGTCCTTGCACGCTGTGGAGATGGCGTACAAGCGAAGCTGAAAGTGGCGGCCCCAATGTTTATCACAGGGCTTATCACCAAATGAACAAGCGGCGAAAGGCCGGTGAGCTAGTACCTCAAAGAAAGTGATTTACAGCGCAGACACGAAACGATGAAAAGAAAACAAAAGGACGGGAGCTGACTGCCAACCACGGTGTAAGAATAAGTTCTGCCAGCTGATAATTTATTGTGAGAAACTTAAGTAAAATAGGAGTAACCTCAGCGCTTCAACTGTACTCTTCCACACGCTCAAGATGAAGGTGGCAATGGCTTCATCGTATCAAATGCCTCAAAATGAAAAAGCGATCTGCGTGTACATAGGTTTGGCACCTTTCCAAAAATTAGAATGAAGGTTCGAGTTTTATGCAGAGCAGGAGTAAGTCTTCTTGCGAGAAAATATCTCTCGATCAATTTAGATTGTGAGTAAAGCGGTCTGTACCTGAAGCGTCAAGGGAGCAAGATCAGGGTGGAAAGGAGGTTAAAAGAGGGTGTGTTTGAAATGGGTAGGATAAATGGAGAGTGACATCCCTCTCTCCAGCTTAATGTCTCGGTAAATCACTTTAAAGGAACGCTGCAATGAGCGTGAGTGTAAATAAAGCATGTGCATCGCTATGCCAGCACTAAAAAAAGTAAAAGAAAAGACGAAGAAGAAGCATGCATGGGTTCTAGACGCCATTTCGCTGGCACTTACCCTCAGCGCTAACAGAACTTTCTTGATATACCCACAAGTGCATTGATCGATGTACCATTTGGTTGAACAACAGAAAGCAGAAGCCGCGCAACGTAGGGGACTTTAGGTAATTAAAGCTACGCTTTTAAAAGTGGAACATGCAGGTTGAGAGGCGAGAGACAATAATTCATGTTCCTTTAAGCCACTGATGTGTTTCGAAAGGTGCTAGGACTGTTTTAGGCGATCAATTTTTCCTGGATAACTGAGAGAAGGCATATTAGCTATGTTAAAAATTTTAAGCACGGTCACGTAACATCGTTCTCTGGCAAAAAGTGTAAAGCACCATCTCAGTTGAAAGGGGCTCATTAAAAGAGCCCTCATAGTTAATGTAGACGGCCTAGCAAATCCCCGGTGAGTACGTGCTCGGTATAATCGCAGAAACACACGAGGCTTAAGAGAAGAGGCTATAAAGAAAAGCCCTGAAAGCAAAGCTGTAAGCAAGACTGCCTCTTCTGGGGCATCGCTCGCTGCCGGCCGCATAAGAGAGATGGCCGCAAGGGACGCCATGGTAATCCGCATTTAATGATGCACCGCGTGCTTGCCGCATCCCGCTTGCGCATGCGTGATGCGACATGGTGCCAGCATGCGTCCTTGCGTTGAGACCATGCACCGTAAAGGGGTGACAAAGGTACGTCGAGACCTCAGGAATATATACAGAATAAAGATTCCGTTAGCGCTGGTATATTAATCAGGGCACTCCATCACGCGATTACGGTGTAAAAACTCGTTATACTGCCTCACTCAACATGGGCGGCAATGGCATCCGTAAAGATCGTAAAGTTGTTCCAAGCCTGATTAACAGGTGCAGATCACAGCGTGTTATAATGAAAAAAGTCATAGTAAGGTTTGTGGAATATGCGTCATTTTCTTCTCATTTTGTGTTCTGTATTGGGTTCAATTACTAAAGTATATTACGAAGGTATTTGCATATTTGTGGAATGGATATTTTATGTATCGTAGCTGAGTACCTACCAGCTCTCTCTCGCAGCCCATTCAAGACTGTTAAACTTAATAAAACACCTGCAATTGGGTCCTTACTTTCATTAACCATCTTCTCAGCCTTGCTGACATTGCAGAGTGAAACATTAAGCTCTGGGACGTCCTCTAAACTACAATGCATTAGGTTTCGTTCAAGATACACCCATACGTTCAAACATTTGTGCTCTTAGCTACTTCGTAAGAGAGAGAGAGAGAGGTTAAGTGAAAGGCAGGGAGGTTAACCTGAAGAAAATTTTCGGTTTGCTACCCTGCACTGGGGAAGGGGTAAGGGGGAATAGAAAGATAAGGAAGGAAAGTGAGAAAATATATAAAAAAAGAGATAGAAAAGAGAAGGAAAAAAAATATAAAATAAACCGCACGCACACACACACTCGAGCACGGGAGTGTGATAGCCGTTTAGCGAGTCCTGTTGACCACAGAAACTTCAGCGACGCCTTTGTCGCCTTCCGGTTGGAAGCTGGAACGTTCCGGCACTCCAAAATTGATTGTTCGGAAAGCGGCTGGTCATCGAGACGTGCTAAGGCTGCTGAGAGCTGTTCTCTCTGGAAGCTGTAGTGCGGTCAATGACACAACACGTGCGCAATGGTTTCCTCGCGACCACAGTGATCACAAGCGGCACTGTCAGCCATTCCGATGCGGTGCGCAAAGCTGTTCGTGAATGACACCCCTAGCCATAGGCGACACAGGGCTGTTGTTTCTGATCGGGATAGTCCGAAAGGAACTTCAAGTTGAAATGACGGATCCAGACGGTGAAGGCGGGTATGCAGGAAACCGGACGTGTTCTACATTGAATGCATTACATCACACGCGAGCGCGCGAATCTTGGATGCTGCATCAGTTCTTGATAGTGGAATGGCTTCTTTCACGCCACTTTCATAAGCATTCCTTGCAGAATTATCGGCATGTTCGTTACCGTCAATGCCACAGTGGCCTGGAAGCCACTGAAAAGTAATGTCATGCCCTTTCTCTTTTAAGACCTGGTAGGTTTTTCTGGTTTCCAGTACAAGTTGGTCTTGCGCACCACGACGTAGAGCTGATGATAGGCACTGTAGGGCTGACTTCGAGTCTGTAAATATACCCCATTTTTGTGGTGACTCGAGTTCAATCCTTCGAAGTGCGCTACGGAGTGCCGCAAGCTCCACAGCAGTCGACGTGGTGCTATGAGACGTTGTAACGCTGTATGTTTCGGCTTTTGCTGGGAAAATGACAGCTCCTGCGGATCCCCAAACAGTTGTCGATCCATCTGTGTAGAATTTAATGTGTGCCCCCCTTGGTGCCCCCTTGGTGCCCCCTTGGTGCCCCCTTGATGCCCCCCCCTTGGTGCCCCCTTGGTGCCATCTGTGTAGAGTTTAATGTGTGCCCTCTTGGTGCCTGGAACAGCCCAAACTTCGTTTGACAGTGCCAGGAATTCGTAGGAAGGCGGAGCTGTCATCGCCAGCTTTAAAGCAGCTGTCTCTGCTGATGCTACACGAGGAATACGCAGAACACATTAAACTCTACTTCGTAAGTGTGTGCCGATATGGCTTAGCAGAGAAAACAAAGGTATTTTCCCATTATGGACGCCTTTTTTCCAGTGGTAATGGCATGATCTCATGAAGACATCCAAGGCGCAGAGAAGGGGGGACAATGGTTGATGAAAGGACGTGTCACCTGACGTAGCCAATTCGTAGCCTGCGTTTTTTCATGTTAAAACCGATGCCCGTATGTACGGATCAACTATACTTTGGCGGCGTGTATAGTCACAACATCATTTGTTTTATTTTTTAAGGCGAAGGCTTTAGATGCCTGATCAAACGGGAAATTTGAACCGTCGTCGGATACCGTTCCGCGGCGTCGGGGACGGGAGTGATGCAAAAAATCATCCTCACGTGATGATGTCACCTAATGACGTCATCATAACATCACTGACTGCAAAAGTACATGATGTCATCATGACGTCACAAATTCTGGCGTGACATCATTTGACGTAACGCGACATGATGCCGTTGTAGGCGGCGAACAAAACCGGAGAGCGCGCGACCTCAAGAGATGAAAATGAAGACAGCACTTGACAGTTGCACGTGTAAGTCCACGGTTCGTGTTCCCTTGCTCACTTACACATCGAAAGAGAAGAAAAAAAAAGATGGCTTTCGCCTTCAAGTCGAGGTGAATGCACAAGGGACCCTGTCAGTGTTTTCTCTAAGAACAAGAGAGAAAGAACCGTTATGATAGCTGCAATATTTTGCCAGAGGCGTCTGCGGCAAAAATATAATAGATTTTTCATCTTGAAGTGAGGAGCTGCATCAACAAACGTTGCAGCAGCCTGCGGATAAAGTGCTCCAGTTTACAGAGAAAAGCGAGACTGCACAGGCAGAAGAGCCACGGGCGTACCAGGGATGGCAGTGCCCCCTTCCTATCTATTTCCAAAAAAAGCATTGGTTGATCCCTCCGACATAGGAATCGGATAACACGAAAGTAAAACGTGTTCTTACAAAAGTAGTTGAACGTTCACTGTACACTGATATAAGAGAGCTTGTACAATGTATTTTAGGTGTTTCACAACTATAGCACCGTTTAACGCTTGATGCGCGCGTTGATGCTTGGTCATAAATCTCCATCCCGACGACAAACGTTCCATGATTAATGATTAAACAAGCCCTTTTGGGAGCTGTAGTAGTTAACGGTGACAGCGGAATCAGAGAAAGCGATCTGACAGCCAGAAGAGCGTCGATGACTGGGCGTAGAACTTGGGCTAAGGTCGCCTACTCGCGGCATGTTAAAAATTACACCATCTCCCGCTAAAGGCAACTATGTGTAGATGCGAAGCAGCGGGCGCTAACGCTTACACTGGCGGCGGCGTTGACGCTGGCGCTCATCGAGGCGTTGCGCAGGAGAGAAACCTGGGAAGGCGCAATCACGCAGTGATAGAGCGGTGTTTTTTGCTGGAACATGCCAATCGCTGCTAATGGGCAATGAGAGACAGAAGACTCCGACTGGACACAGAGACCCGCAGTCCGCTTTTAGTTAACGCGCACGCTGCGAATTTTTATTGTTCAACAACGCGCAGGAGAAATCTTCCACCGGCACTACCTTGCAGGTCAAGGAAGGAAAAAAGAGGAGGGAAAAGAAAGGCAGGGATGTTAACCGGTCTAGTAGGACCGGTATGCTACCCTACACTGGGGGAAAGGGGTCGGGGAGATTTAAAGATGGAGAAAGAGAGAGAGATAGAGGAGAGAGCACGCACACACGAAGTCTCACTTCACAGTCATCACAGCCATAAGCCTATAATCAAGATCCAGTGCCATATATACGGGGTGGCCAGTGAACGGTTGTGCAGGGCGAGCAGTCGGTTTTTTCAATCAAGAAACTCGCTAGCAGACGCTGCCTGCGTCGGCGGCGCGAGGCGAGAGAGGGGGGGGGGAGCGTTGGAGAGGAGAGAGAGGGGGGGACGCGCATGCGCAGTGGGTGTGTGGGTGCCGCGGGGAGGGATGCCTAGAGGACAGAGGGGGGGGAGCGTAGGAGGGGAGAGACACCACCACCACCACCACCACCGGATTGAACTTCGCCATAAGACGCTTCGCATCTAAATGTTATTGAACACCGCGGCCCTACTACACACACACACACGCACGCACGCACGCACACGCACACGCACACACACACACGCAAGCAAGCGCGCACACACCCAAGAAGTCCAAGCATAGGAAATTCAAATGCAGTTTTTCTTCTAAGAGACGTTACAGTGATTTATGTAAACGGGCCCACCGGTTCAGTACGCAGCTTTACGTTTTACTGGACGGCAAATCTAAGGCGTATAGTTGCTATTACTACGACATGCAGCGGTCACACTTGACTGTGTTAAGTAATGGATTCGTCGCGTCGTCCGTTCTGGTAAACAACATTACTTATTTGCAACATTACTTATTTGCATTACCTTCTTCCTTTGCACAGACACGGCGGTATTGTTTACCCATCCGTCGCATTAATCAAGCGTGCCTCTTTCGTGCATTGTTTCTAAACGAGCGCATAACGGAAATTAAGTGATTCAGCTGCTGGTCTTGATATATTTGTTTCTTCATTTGTCGTTGTGAGGTTCTATAAACAAGTCCGTACCTATACACATCCTTCATTCGTAAACACGGTGGCTCGGAAAACTTCCGAAAAATGCGTCACATTTCGGTCTTGCAGCGCGAGTAGTGCACTTGTACATAAACAAAGGGATTAAAAGCTTCCCGCTTTCGCGTAGAGCTTCGTCTCATCACGATACATTTCTAATGCAAACGTGAACCAGAATTCGTCCGACTACCAGCGCGTTCCGTTGAACAGATAAGCCTGAGGCAAACGAGAATTCTGCCGGTGCTTGGAATTAATATGATCGGAACATGCAAAACTTCAAACTGTTCTTCGCACGCACTTTGTAAATGTGTCGCTGAAGGTAATCCCGATTCTCGCCTATATAGCGAATTGTTATTAAAAAAAAAAAGACAACAGAACACAATTGGGCCTCTGGTGCATTCTCGGAGTTCAAACCTCCCGCACGGCCGTTCTGTTAGGCCTAAGCTTAGGCAGGGTGCGAAACTGCAATGGGAATCGAGAGCTCAGCGTCGGATACAAAGTAAGCCAGTTCTCTGCACATAGTAGCAATATAGGTTCAGTTCTTTTAAGCCCTGGGACTTTGTACCAAAGAGAACTAATCAAAGTTTCGTCGCAGAGTTTGGACGAGATGAAGTTGGCGGGCGCGAAATGAAATAATAGGGCAATACGTTCGTTACTAAGAGCGCGGTAACAACGGTAAAATAGCTTAGCATAACATAATGTCTCCATTGATATAGCAGAAAGACTCTCACAAAACGAACAAACATCAAGTACATCTGAGAATCGCCGAAGCAATTGCAGGCGAACTTTCGTTTTGACAATACTATAGTCCCAATCACAGGGTTTCATACAGTCTAAATCTAGGATCTAACGTTGGCGTGTGTGACATTAAGTTTAAGATGTTTGATGAGAACCTGCTGTGTCACTTAGAATAGCAGATGGTTATCGGGAACAAAGGCATTAGCGCGAAGGTTCGCGCTCTGTAATCATGAACTCCGCATTCCTTAGCTTGCCGATGTAATTGAAAACAAAGTCAGAGACATACTCTTTCAGACCAAGCCTTAGGACAAGAAATGTGTGAGCAGCATGATACCGTCTTCAGAGAGTCGCGTGATCCACAAAAGAGTCACGGTGTCTCTTTTAAGAGTCATATACGAGGCAAAACAGGACTCCCCGAAAGAAGTCACACATACTCTTTTTTTTTTCTTTTTTTTTTTTTTTAGAGTGTGCCATTCTCCTTTGGGGGGCTATGTAACTGTGGTCTTTGTTTGCATACTCTGTCACCGGATAGGCTTGCAAAAAGGCAAAACACAGAACTAAGTGGCCTTGCGCAGGATTGTGTGGTAACAAATAACGATTGATACCTCAAGCCTTTGCGCCAAAGTAATCATTTCATAGATAAAGGTTTCTCCTGCCTGTATACAAGCACATTGCGATGAAGAAGTGAAGAAAGTTAGGTATCCCAGATCTGATCGATTAATTAATAGAAAGCAAGGCATGTGTCAGGCCACGTCTAGACGAGAGAAGATCGATGTTTGCACGGCGAGCACTCGATGATGGGGAGAGTGTTGTGCGCGACTGAGTACAGAACAAATGGGTGTGGGTTGGCGCCGTCGGTCAAGCGCGCAACGCCAAGTACACCGAGGTAATGCTTGAACTTTCGTCCAATGTGGCTCCCGTCTTCGAAGCCACAACGTCTATTGACTCCCTTGGGTCACTGTTCGCACGCGCCTCATTGCGTCATACGAAGCCAGCCGATGACAGTTTCGTAAATGGATGAGCAATGTTCCTCGGAGTACCTGCGTCCCGCTCTTTGTTGTGAGTGCACGGTACTCAACGGCGTACTCAAAATTCCTTGCAGTAATGCTCGCTTGCGAGCTAGCAGGTACATAGAAAAACAAACAATCAATCAATCAACGAATCAATCAATCAATCAATCAATCAATCAATCAATCAATCAATCAATCAATCAATCAATCTTTCTGTAAAAATGTTAGCAAAATTAGCTTTCTAAATTTAGTTTCTAGATATTTTTGTTTTCCTCATTACATTCCGGGCATTCACGTTGCGAAGGCGCGAACGAAGGAACTTAAAAAGCCGAAGTGACAAACAGCATTTCGTCTTTCCTTTCAGCGCCAAGTTGCTAATTTATTCGCGAGAACACCTTTTCTCCTCTGCTAGCTGAGCCTCTCGTAACTCTTCTATTGAAGTACGTGGCGCATGGCCAAGAGATTCCCGCGTTTAAGCACATAAAAATTTTGCATTTCTCACCAAAAGCATGCAGTGCTGTGCGTCCTAGAGTGTGACCTGAGTTAATTGGGTGAGTTAGCACGCCCTTAACAATACACGTTTCGCTGAAACATGAGCATCTGCAAGTATAGTCGCCTGTATTGGACTGATCACATGAGTACGAAAAGTATAATTGGCCACGTGAAAAGCTAAATTTCTCATAGTTTGCTATTTATTGAGGACAATGTCTGTCCGAGCTTGTTCCGTTCATTTTCTGTAACGAGAATACGGTGATGCCTACGTTAATGGACGATAATTTCTAAATGTGTTTAACATGTATCATGTCGAGGCCACCTTTCCGTAGCCACCGCATTTCTTGAATCCGACCAGCACTGGGAAATGTTGGCTGCCTATTAGCAATTTTTGGCTAAATACTGGCTAGTGTAGGCCAGTTCCTGCATAAACACAGCCGGGACAACATAAAGGAGCAGCCTAACGCCTAAAGTCCGCGGTATAGCAGGTTCAACCTATCGTTCTATGAGGTGAACCATCCAGGATTTGCGTAGAGGCAAATAACTTACAAGAGGGGGGGGGGGGGGGGGGGGGGGGGGGAGAAAGAAGCGAGACACAAAAAAATAACACAAACAAACAATAAAGGCATCACAAAGTAATTTAAAGAAATGAAAACAGACACACAAGCCTCCTAATTCAGGCATCAGGGTCCCCCCTGAAGTTTTTGAGCTTAAATGTGCGTATTTGTGATTGGAATACGCTGAAGACTGCAGGATAAGCCTGAAACAAACCTGAAAAACACACGTACCGCACAATTCTTCTGAAGTTGTGTTTAGCCCTTATGAAAATACTGTACTTGCTTCCGCTGGGTACACTCCAAGACACCGCTCAAAGAGGCCCTGCAACATTTTTGTGAGTTTTAATGGAATAGTCTCACTATAAGCGCTTGACGCTTCACGAATCACATGCCGCAAAAAATTTTTAGAATCCGTCAAGTACGAGCGGAGTTTCAGGTATTTGGCGCACGCTTCAAGCGCCTTTTCTCTCCTTTCGCGCCAGCGAGCGCGATGAAAGCTATGCAGGGAGGAGGATGGCAACTGGGTAAGAAGATGCGTCCCTTCGTCAGCACACGTCGTGGCATTGAACACTTTTAGGGGCGAAGCTCCTTAAAGCGGCACCCGTTCGTCCCTCGTCGTAGTCGTAGTAGTAGTAGTAGTGCGTAACCAGTCTTACGCTTTGACCTCCAAGGTGGTGCCGGTGGGAGATTTCTCCTGTGCGTTGTTGAACAATAAAAAATTCGCAGCGTGCGCGTTAACTAAAAGCCGAATTCTTCTGTCTCTCATTCCCCATTAGCAGCCATTGGCATTTCTCCTGTGCGTGATTAAACAATAAAAAAATTTTATTCAAAACGCCGTTGATTGATGAAATAAACCAATGAAAGACGCCAGATGTTTTCTAAAAGCAAAACGAAAAGACGCCAGATGTTTCTAAAGCAAAACGAAAAGACGCCAGCTGCTTAACGAAAGACGCCAGGTGTTTTCTAAAGCAATGGTTTTATAATCAAAACCATATCGCGATACAGGTTTGTAGTTGACGATGCTCGTTGCCGTCGGTGTGTGCTCGTATGGATAAGGATGCCGCTGCAACCAGTGCAAGAACCACTTAGCTTACATTTCACCGACCACAAAGCGGTCATAATGAAAGGACAACGGAAACCAGCAATAAAAGTTTGATAAAACATTTAATCAATCGTTTCAGGTCATTTTTATCGGGCGAATTAACGGAAGAAATTTCACGGTTTAACCGATGATTACTTCCAGGAGCTTCGCCCAATCTCATCATCATTCACCTCGTGGATCTGCCGTCAATTTTTTTCTTGTTTTTGTTTTTCTTTCTTTTTTTTTTTCAAACGCGCGGTTTACTTTCAGTGTGATCGCGAGCGCGAGCGCAGGTACGTCGCGGCATCCAGCGGCGGCCGCGGTAACTACGCCGCGAATCAGCCAATCGCCGTGGACGTGGGTATATGGCGCAGAAATTTGGGTTTACGGCATCATTTGTAGAGAGAAGAGGGAGCTGTTTCTAGCTGACTTTGAGAATTATTTGTAAATTCTAGGCCACGTGTCACGCTATACATAGTTTGCATTGACGTCACCATGGCCGCCATCTTAGGGCCCCCCAGCTGAACCATGACATCAAATTAGTGCCGGTGCCCCTTCCGTTCCTTTATGTTACCCCCCTTGGCGTGGCTCACGAACAGAAGAACGTGGGGAGAACACAAAAGAACGCGGGGACCGTCCTCCTCTGCACTGACGTTCTCTAATGAGATAAAAAGTCACGGTTGCCGCCATCTTAGAGACCCCAGCGCAGAGAACCTGTCTGTGACGTCACGTGAAAACTATGTATAATGTTTGGCTCCCGAGATCACACGAGTCAAATATTATAGCGCAGCACGCAGCATGGAATTCATAATAAATTCTTAAAGTCAGCTAAAAATTGCTTTCTCTTCTCTCGACAAATGACGCTACAAGTTCAAAAATCACTCGTCACAGCCATTGTAGCAGCCATTGTTGATTTGAGCATAACGCGCTCGGTCGTTACTGGGGCCGCCGCGGGAGGCCACGACTTGTCCACGCGTGCGCGCGCGATGGCACGGAAAAGCCGCGTACTCGAAGAAAAAAAAAGAGGAAAAATGCTCTAGGTTACGAGGCGCGCGTGACGTATTTTCTTCACCGTCCCATCCCTCCCTGCTTAGCTTCCAGCGCTTTCGTCGGGACGAGAGAAGAGATAATGCAATTGCAGCATGCGACAAATTTTTGTTACTCCGCTAGTACGGGATGGATTCTGAAAATTTTTGCGGTGGTGAATTCGTGGGGCAATAAGCTCCTTTAGTAAATCCATTCCGTGGCTACTTAGAACACTGTTGCAGAGCCCCTTTACGGATTTCAATTGTATATACGAAATAGTAAGTCCGGCGTGAACAGAAGTGGTTGCTGTAAATAGAGCACGCACCTAAGTTACGTGACGGCAAGGTTTCAAAAGGCAACGCGTGGCTAGCCAGTATATACAGCGATTTTAATTCGTCCTCATATTTGAACATTTGGGATAGATCTGTTCCTATTAAAGTTATACAAAAGAAAGGTGGGTCAAAATTACAGCTTCGCGACAGTAGCGCAGCATAAATTCGATCCGAAGCTTTGGTTTAGAAGGAACGGTAGAATGAAGGAGCTATGCTGAACAAAACTAAATACTACATTATCCTGCGTATCAGTCCCTGCTTCAGCACGTCGTAGTATATCGTTCGCAGTGCTGTACTAATTTATCGAGGCGAAAAAACAATACAGCGTTCTCTTGGATGACAGGGCCTTTTCTTTTCGTTTTCGATGGCTGATCGCTGGACCAAACCCCCGCTTTTATATTTCTCCCGCAAAATTCTTGTTTGTTTTGTCCGAAGCCCAAGCTAATCTCATGCGTCGCTATCTAATTACACGGCTGAGCAAACACTTTCTACACGTAAGTTTGCCTCGATGAAATACTCATTAATAATTGATGGCCGGTTTCTTGTCAAGTTAAGGCCTGCTCAAATGCTACGCACAATGCTTTCATCGATCAATTTACGGGCTCTAGACGTGTAATGAATACAAGGTCGTTCAATCACGTGAAACTTGACCGAGTATTGTGGCAGAACAGCGTAGAAAACGGGACGATGTGCACAAAGGACATTATCATGCCACAATATGCGTGAACGAACTAGCCCACCTAAGAACCCCTTTTCATCGAGTGGCTTTACACGATCTCAAGCTGCGTTGTGAGTAAAATGGCCGCACTTTGAACCATAACCCTTATTTGAAGGAGACTACCTTTTTAAAAACAGGAACAAAAAAAGTGAGACAGATAATTTCAAGAGAATGATCGTTCAGGCGGAACATGTAACATTGCTTTTATGTTAGTTGGGACAAGAGTATAACGTGCATTCGTTCAGTTTCTTTTGTGAGAGCAAGCCAGAAGGTAAGCCACAAACGTCACGTTTCAGATACTCGAATCAGTTTAGTTGATCACCAGTTCACTAATATGTATGCGAACAGTTCAGAACGCGCCGTCACACTAATTTATCTGTAACATCTATCGTCATTGGCTGGACGCCTCTATTGATGTCTGGAATGATTTCCGACACCATTTCGCTAAAACAACAGCAAAAACAATTCGTAACAACGTTCCTTAATGGAAACTTTCAGGGGAGAGAAGGAGGCAAATGTTTATCAAAAGCTAGGAATAAAATAAATGCAAGCAAGCAAGAAAATTACAAGCTCATGGATGCACACACTTCTGTTGTTTTTTCTGTCGACACCTTCGCGTTCCGAGCCATACGTACACTCCTTAACCTCAGCCATCGAAGGATTGAAGTGACGAACTACTGATAAATTTCGACGCATAGGCAGAATGTCGTGGCAACCTCACACAGCTGCACCACTGACAATCATTAGCATAGTGTGAACGCACATTCTAAGAAAAAAAAAGACATGTACAATCGCTTTTGGAAGTTGTCTAAGCAATGTGTAATCGTATAGATTTATTGTAGGTTACGGCCGTCCCTATAACTCGAGAAGTACTCTGGTTTGAACTGGTTGGACTAATTGTCGGACTTGTTAGGAAGTAATAGTGCAAACAAACTTATAAATCGTAACAACTCAAAGGTAAAAAAAAAATCGGCAGATCCCACGAACCATGGAAAATCGATGTTATGCGAAGCAAGTGGAGGGAAGGTGACTGCGGTGTAATTTTTTTTTCTTTATCGAAACATTACGAAATGACGCTAAAGATATATACAAATGTTTTACGCATAGACATATTTTAAACAGACGCATATGTTTTATATAACCCAGTTGTTTACAGTTGCGTAACGATGCCAACATGGGTATTGCAAACACCAGCAGCGGTAAGCTTATATGTAGCGCTTGTGCTTGCGCGGATCTTAGTCCTGGATAGTGCTACGTAGACCAATGTCAGTAGATGGCGTTTAAGTATACTATCGACTCTAACGCGACGTGACGCCAGTGTGATAGGAGTACATATGGTATGTTTATAAAATTAGATAGCCAGGACTATTCTGGCTATCTAATTTATAAACATTACATATGTAATTCTGGCTATCTAATCCAATAGCCAGGACTTTCCTATTCGAAACTCAGCGTTTCGAATAGGAAAAGTGCAATTTTGTCGACGCATTAACACACTGCCAGAAGGCGACCTTACCCCTAGCATCGTCCTTCGCTCATAGCATCCGTCCATACCAAAAAAGTCACAGTTTCACCGCAAGGGTGAAGCAATGAATGCGATAGCAACAAATTGTAATGTTAAATACGAAGTGAGGCTGGCAGCTAACTCTTTTGGATCCGATCTCACGCAACTCTAGAAAACGCTGCTTTAAGAGCATACGGCCGCTCCAGGGACACTGCTCACCACATTCTCTTCGCGTTGAGAGCGCAGCACGTAGAAGGGTACACCGGCCCCCCCGCTGTCGGCCGCCGAGAAGGGGAGATAACGCGCGCGCCCGCGACGACCGCGCTCGTAAAATCGAAGGTCGCTCGAGGAACCCCCCCCCCCCTCGCATCTTTTCACGCTCACGAACGACGGGCGGGGCCGGTTATATATATTGCCACAAGTGGTTCGACGTTCACAGAAGACGCGTGCAACATACTGCGTTTGTAAAAGCCGCCGCACAACTGACAAGCAACGCGCGCCATGTAACGCGGGTCTGCGCGCGCGCCACCATGCTACGCCACGGACCGGCACGAGACCCCATGGGTGTGGAAGGAGAGAGCGACGAAGTTCGGAATAGCTAGCGAGGGACATTCTTGCCAGCAATTCAGTTCCTGAGTTTTCGGGCACAGGTTCGCCCCAAATAAATACTTTTTATAGTAGCAGGCGCTATATTCATTGGTAACAATATACATATATACGGTGGATGACGGCTCCGGCCAACGGCGACGCCGACGGCAAAAACCAGCCGAGAGTGTCCATATAATTTCTATCGCAATAAAACTAGCTCTGGGACGCGCGAGCGCTTCGCGTGGCCGTAACTCCGAGTTCCTAGCTCGCCCCGCGTAATATCGCAGCCGGGCCAACGGGGAAGACACGACTCGCGCTGCGTTTCCCTCTGGTCGGGCAGCGTTGTTCAATAACTAACATGCCGCGAGTAGGCGACCCGAGCCCGAGCTCGGCGTCCAATCAGTGACGCTCTTGATGCTGTCACACCACTTTCACTGATTGCGCTCTCACCATACAGCTACCACAAGTATCTATGACCACAAAGGTTTGTTTAATCATTGATCATGGACGTTAGTCACCGGGATACAGATGTACCACCAAGCGTCAACGGGGTTGCATCCACGTTAAACGGTGCTATAACTGTCAAACACCAATAGACATTGCGCAAGCTATCTTATATCAATGTACAGTAAACATTCAACTACTTCTGTAAGGACACGTTTCACTTTCGTGTTATACCGATTCCTATGACGGAGGACTCAACCATGTATTTTTATCTTTTACTCGGTATAGAAATACTCACGCACATGAAAAGTGAACGATTCACAGTGTTATATGCTATAATTTCCAGACGCCCAGGTACCACCTCTAATAGAGCCACCTTAGGATTATCGGCGAAAAGTTCATAGCAAACAATAACCTCTGTAAATTGAACCATTGTTGACTCTCTTCTCTGCAGAGTTTTACTCAGTGAAGGGCAAAGTTATGCCTGGGTATTTGCTGTGAAAAATACACGTCGTCAAGATCAACGTTCATTTAATAAAGCTCCTTTTTCGTGGACTTATGGTTCGATGCACCTGCTTATAAGCAGGTGTACCGAACACGCTGTACACTGAACCATAAGCAGGTGCACCTGTGGTGCAGCAGCTTATGGTTCGGTCTACAGCCTGTGGCGTTTCTCAGAAGCACCGGCGTGGCTCTGTGCAATGCTCTGTGGTAGAATACCGTTTCTCAATCAAGTTCTCAATGCAGGGCCCCTCACCAGGCCCCATAACAAATTTTAGTTAGACGCTGGAAGTTGTGGTGTGTCCGATGAGGAGCATTATGCCACAAGAATTTTTTCAATCAGTTCATTAGGCGCTGAGAAAACCGATATTTTGATGCGGCGCGAAACCATGATGCGAGGAGGCGAGCTCGAAACCCTTGCCGCTCGGCCCGCGTAGCCTTCGCAAGCCAAATCTCTTCCCTACCTTCTCCGGCGTCCGTACGAGAGCAACACGACATGGCACATGCTCTCCTTAGTATGCCTTCCTCCATGACATGGCACGCAAGGTCACGTGTGCATGACGTGACCGAGGAAGCCCAGCCCCCCGAGCACGCGTGCGGCGTTGTTTTGTTGACCAGCGTTATTTTGTGGTCTACTGCCTGTTTCTGCGGGATGGATGCCTCGGTGCGCGTTTGTTTCACTTTTCACTGGCACGAGAGTGGCGGTATCATGAGCCAGTGCCGCATTTACGTTTACTTGGACGCGCTAGAATAAATGAGCACATTGAGTGCTCGAATGCGCCAGGACATCACTTTCGTTTCCAGGGCTGGCGTCTCCTCAATGCGCTAACCGCGGGGACACGAACGCATGCGAAACGGAGGCACATTAGCCCCGCATATCGCTGCAATTCAGTGAACAAAAATGAAAAACACGCAGACATTCCCCGTGTGCGTTTCATTATTTCTCTCAAGTTTTATTCATCTATTCAAGCAACAAATTCCACAAACTACACACGTCGTGTCACATAATTTTCGCAGTGTCACGTGCTACTGCTGTCGACGTCAGTGCAGAGCCGTCTACGTAGAGGACCGTCGTCACAGCACTGCCATCTACGTAGGGCTATTCCGCCGTGTATACGTCATCCCCTCATTCTCTACGCGCGAGCACGCGAAAGGAAGGGCAAGCAGCGTTCAGCTTGAAATTTGACCCATTTCCGCGGCGCGTAGCGTTACAAATTTTGGCAGACGTGATCGTGAACGCTCAGTGTATCAATTGCGCTCGTCAGCTAAAAATTGTCAAACCTGGTGAGGGGCCCTTTAAGGCGAAAGCCTTTAATGTATCATGCTCACGTCCGTCCGGTGTCCGTCCGGCGTCCGTCCGTCCGTCCGTCTGTCCGTCTGTCCGTCCGTCCGTCCGTCTGTCCGTCCGTCTCTCCGTCCGTCCGGTATCCGTCCGTCCGTCCGTCCGTCTGTCCGTCCCGGCGTCCGGTGTCCGTCCGTCCGTCCGTCCGTCCGTCCGTTTCATCCATCCGTCCCGTCCGTCTGTCCGTCGGTCTTTCGGTCCGTCTTTCCGTCAGTGGAATGGCCACACGCTTTCGCCGAACACACTTTGGAATGTACAAAGTGTCCTTCAATTTTTTTTTTTGTGCTCGCCCGAATGTAGAACTCTGCACATTTCACCCCACTTCGTTTACCGCGACGCCGGCGGGGCCCACCACCCTCTTGATCCCTGTGGCACACATTTTGCACATCTGAAAGCACGAATAAGGGCATTGCTATTTTAATCCGTTAGCAATAGGAGGGACTATACCAGAAAAAAAAATTCGCCGCGTATCTGCGTGCTTCGCTGCAAATGTCGTCGAAAGACGATAGTCTTGTGCCGGCCGTACTATTATGTTTTACCTTGCCTAAGACAGCGCCTACTCTACGTTGAATTGGCCGCATCTGGCTGTCATTGATAAAATAGAGGAGGCGCTGCGCGAGATATGGAAGCCATTGAAAAACTAGCAGTTGTTCCGTGTACGAATACAACCGATGAGTGAAGCTCTTTAGAAATGAGATGCACGCGGCGTTCGGCGCATGCGGCGTTGCAACGGACCAACCACTGTGTGGACGACAGGGTGAACCGATGGTTCCGCGTGTTCGCCGGTTAAAGAGGAGATGACAGAGACGAAGAAAGAGGGAGAGGGAGACTAATCTGCCTCCGTTTCGCACGCGTTCGTATTCTCGCGCTTTGCGCATCGCGCAGACGCCATCCGCGTTCCAGCGCTCATAAAGCTAATTTATCCTCCCGCGTGAGGGGGAGACGCCGCAGCTGGCACCGTGCCAGGGAGCTTCAACGGCGACGGCGGGGTGCCAGCCTAAGGAGCTTCGCTCCTAAAAGACATGAGCTTGTGCTAAACATGGCTGAACGAAGGGCATTACACCGTGACCAAGGGCCACTGCCAGCGGCAGCACCTTATCGTCGGCACAGGGCTTTTTCGTGCAAAGCGTCGCAGTTCGTGCACAGCGTCGCATTTTCAGCGCAGCCTAAAAAACATTAGGGTCTTTAGAATTGCGTACCTATGTATTTTCTAATTAAAGAACACACGACCTGACACTTACATATTAATGTTGCGCCTCAGGTATGCGTAGTATTTGCTTTTTGATCGAATATGTTCACAAGTATGAACGCAAACACCAGTTCAAGATGGCTGGGCGTTCAGAAAGTGGTTAAACTTTGGTCGAGTAGCTGATTTGGGTTACGGACAGACAGATAAACAGGCAGACCAAAATTTTTGCGTTGAAGTATCCCAAGAAAGACTATCGTCTTTAAAAATGTATTCATAGCTTTTCTGAAGGCGTCTGAATGACGGAAATTTATTCGCACAATACCACCACTGCTTAATGTGTGCTAACTGATGGTTGCTGTTGTCTGAAGTTGAATATGTAGTTTTGGCTGCCGTTCGCTAGAGCGTGTTGGCTATAACGTTAATTGAACGTAACTAGATGTAAGTAAATTTAATGCTCCCGCATTTCTCTTGCATTACTTGCGAAATCACTACTGCATATTTTATACTTTCGTATTTTACGCTAAATTTAATTATTTTAAACGCGCGTGTTCGAGCGCACAGCAGTCCCTTTCCCACTTGAGTTTCAAGTGGATTTTCGCGCCGTCGCACCCCCTCCCGCTTTTCCGTGTCAAGCCCAGCGAACCGACACGACGATCCGTTATTTCGTAAGCGTCATGATGCGCACTTCAGCGCCACTTAACTAATCCCGGCCGAATCAGGAACCTGAAATCTGCGTCACACGCTCAAAGGCAACGCGACGCGCGTCTTGCATGGCGCGCTCGCTTGGAGAGCGCGCAATTTCGTGTATTCAGCTGCGTTAGCTGTGTGCAGCGAAACAAGTCTGAGTCAGCTGACGTGGACGCGGTCTTCGAAGTTGGGACGGTTTCAAATGAGGCCACGAGGCTGTTGTCGCAACAGTACGCGGCTGCAGGTTTCGCGTAAACTGCGTCGTTCCGTGACCCTATGGGTCAGAATTAAGGGGGAGATCCCCCAACACAGTCCCAGCAGTGTCCTTGGTTTGAAGCTAATGAGGAAACGAAGCACTTTCGCGGACGAGCTGACGCAGCCTGCATTTGGCCTCGCACGTCGAGCTGGATAACGCGCACACAGCGAGCGACGTATTTGGAGCTGTACTTAATGAGAGGCTGTTCTGAACAGGGCAATTTAGAGCATGCAGGCTGCAATGAAGTGCTACGTTGGGGCGCACTGATGGTATTCGAGGGAGCTTCGTGAAGCCCGCTACTGCATTGAATGGTTGGGGAAACCAGCGTGTCCATGCACACGAAAGTTTTCGAAGGGAATGACTTGCCCCTGACCAGGCCCGCAACCAGGGGGGGGGGGGGGGTGCCCTAAGGGCCCCGCCCCCCCTTCCCCGAAATTCGGGTGGGGGGTGTGTGCCTTACCGAGAATAAATAAGGAAAATAGATGTTTTTCAAGGCCTTAAACCAATGCCCCCCCCCCCCCCCCCCAAAAAAAAAAAAAAAAAGAAATCCTGGCTACGGGCCTGCCCCTGACTGTAAGTTTCGGTGCTTCCCCATTTATACAGGATGATCGAACAACTCCTTTTCCCTGTCAAGTTTGCTTCTATAATTTCCACGTTCGGCGGAGTGGAATTTGCTCAGAACAAATGGGAAGGATTTTGAATGCTATGCGGGAGCGGTAAGCCGCCGCTACAATGACACAAGCTGTGTAACGCGGATAAAGCATACCAGTATTGCGCGTTTGATAAATTAGTCGGTGATTCACAGTACTTCTATACTACGGATGAGCGGAGAGCCGTACCGCCTTTACACATTTTATTAGCTCATAGTAAATCCCCGAACAGCTGAAGCAATGTAGCAAATTGGGCTAGTTGGAACATAGGCATGACGGTCAGCGCAAACAGGACACGGAGATAAGATAAGATAAGAAACTTTATTCGTAATGGTATGGGACAAGGGGTCATGAGCTCGATAGCTGGGACTCCAAGTCCAGGGCTCCACTGGCTACTACCGCCTGCCTGCATGACCCAGGAGCGCAAGCTGTACCTCTGGGTCAGAGCTGGCGAGTTGTGCCTCGAAGAAACACAGGGAACTTTATTGCATACTTGTAACGGCAGTACAGGTGACTATAACTGCACTGGGTAACAAAATGACTTCCGCGGGACATACAAACAAGAGAACATAGGTACAATGGAACTGCGATGCAAACACAGATCACTAATCGCTGAAAAAAACAAGAAAAAAAGGGAACTCAAGAACTCACTAAGTTTGCATAGAATCACATATCGCTGAGGAAGAAAACTTGCCGAATGATACTGATCAGGAGATCGTTCTGCACTTCTATAAGCACACGATGGAATGATCCTTTAGCAACAACCCTGCGAAGTGTACAGGGAACCAGTCAAACAAAGCAGATAAAAAAATAAACACACCTATGGAAATGAGTAAACAATCATGAATTTTATTTAACTTCATGGTTCACCTCATACTACAAACCCATATGAAAGCAGTGACTCCTTGCCATTGGGAAAGAGCCGTATAGAGCGTTGTGTCTGTGTGTTAATGTTGTCGCCCTAAGTTCATGCCTTGTTAGAGCTACACTTGCTGACCCCCGCATTCTAGAACACCCCTTCACTCGGCGCTCCACCTTGACTCGAGAATGTCGATGGCAGATCCACCTTTCGGCAAAATTGTTCACTGCGCATGAGCGATAGCCGGCATAATTTCATGAGAACCACTTAGTCACTTTCAGTGAAGCGGCGGCGCCGTGCCCAACTCGGTCAAGTGAAGGCTGTAATTCGAGTCGAGCCTTGTTCCAGAATACGGGTGTGAGACCACGTGCCTGCGATCCCGCTTTTCCACGCAAAGCAACAGCATCAGGGCGATGTTACAGATGCTCTAACATTCAGAAGAGCTTGGGTTGTTGGGGCTAGTTGTAACATCATAGTGGATGCATGTGATGCCTTTTCTACAATATTATTGTCTCTCCTGTTGTTGGAAACTTTGCAGAGCTGCTTATTCAGGCGTAAGCCTTAGATGCTCCGACAAACGTGGGAATCGACCGTCGGCGTCGGCGGCGCCAGCCCCAGAAATGCAAAAAATCACCACGTGATGACGTCACCATTTGACGTCAGTTTGACGTTACACGATGACCTCATGTCATAGCATCGTCGCTTGGTCAAAGGTGGGCCGATCACGGAGGCAGTGCAAAAGCAGGTGGGCTGCAGAAAGCTTGCAACGTCTCCGATCCAGGAGGCAGTGCAAACCCACGTTAGGCGGCGAAAGCTTTCGGAGAAGGGCGGGGGAAGATCAGCACGTCGACTGAGAAGAAAAAGAAGATAGCTTTTGCCTTGAAGTCGTCTTCGGGGAATGCATAAGCGACGTAGTGTGAGATTTTATCACTGAGATGCTTTACCAAACAGCCCGTGCGATGGTAACTGTCGCTCCATTCACTTTATTGATTATTGCCGCACATGTATACTGGAGCTAAGCCTGCATTCGTTAGCCGGCACTACTTGCTACCATGGCCATGGATAGGAAAAATCCCTTTTAAGCAGTATATGCGTCAACTACTACATACGTCTCGCCGCCGCACCAACTTCATGTGCGTGTATGTTACAGCGAAAGCTGTTATGAGATCACAATAACAGCCGATTTTGGTGGCGTAGTTCTGTGCCACTGCCGGTGTCTGTAACAGTTATCGCGCACAAGGAGAAAGGGTAAAAATCGGGTTCCAGTGGGGTTTTAATCCAGGAACTCAGCGTGGACGTCGAGTGTTCTACCACAGAGCCACGTTAGGGCCAGAAGTCCTTCGTTAGAAGACCCAATATAGGCGTCATTTTGGGCAACGAATCACGTTAAGAGATGTAATATAGCGTGGTACAAGAGTAAAGTAACAACAGGCGTCACAGAATGCGAACTGAGTAACGAGTTGGTGGTTTGAAGCTCTCCACGCATTACAAAGGGCTCAGTCATAACTTTTCATCGTCGTCAGCCACAGCATCAATAAAATGCACATGTCTTACAGATGCGTAGCGGGTACCTCGATTTTCTGAATAATTGTGAATTATGGCATAGTGGGTACCTTGCATCTGTACTTGCAGTAGTCGTCCCAAGAGAGTCTACAACGGGCTCTAGAAAGGCACCTCCTACAGCTTTGGCTGTGACTGTGCTGCCTGTTCCGCGTACTCCTGGCGTTTTTTATCGCTGCTGACGTTATTAATTCGGCTTCTCTACACCGGAATGCGCTACTTGCTAGGCGGTTCAATAAGTTACGTAATCGCGTCCGCCTCGGTAGTGTAGCGGTTAGGGTGCTCGACTGCAGACCCGAAGGTCGCGGGTTCGATCCCGGCCGCGGCGGTCGCATTTCGATGGAGGCGAAATGCTAGAGGCCCGTGTATTGTGCGATGTCAGTGCACGTTAAAGAACGCCAGATGGTCTAAATTTCCGGAGCCCTCCACTACGGCGTCCCTCATAATCATATCGTGTTTTTGGGACGTTAAACCCAAGAGATTATTATTATTAATATTATTATTATTAAGTTACCTAATCGCAACCAACGCGAACCAAAATGAACAACCCGAGAAACTGCGTTTTATCTCATCGTGAGCGATAAGAGGCCTCGGCTGCACAAATACTTTGATACACGTTCGCAAATAGCAAAAAGAGAAGACGGATAAGTACGATCGGGGTCGATAACATTAATTTGCTGAACACTGAGTATAAGTTCTCGGCTCACACAACCTCGGAGGATGCGCAACGACAGTGGATAAATAAAAGAACGCTATTGGGCATCTTGTGAGCGCAACAACCCGGCATGCAGATGCCGTGGGTAAATACACTTACCAAGCAAATGATGAAGAGATCTCGTTAGTGCTGACAGTAACACGATAAGACTCCTGGTTCTACAAGGCTGATGACAACGGTAGCCGGGAAGAAAATGGCATTTTGCTTTTGCGACAACGACGTAAGTCTCTTTCCTTCACGCCTTAACGGGGCTACGGCCTTGACGCAACACGTCAATAACCTTTAGGCATCTCGCGTAGATTGTATTACAGAAACGTGGGTCCTTTTCTTCGTCCGAGGCAGGATAACGTTGACGCAATGTGTAGTTCTTTCTCTTACAAGTGAGAAAAGGCGTTTGTTTAACACGTTGCTCGTGGGGGCAAAGTACAGAACATGACACAATAAGTAGAGGGGGAGGGAGGGAGATAGCGGAGCAACAACTACTTACTGTTTATTAACGGTAAAAGGTCAAAACAAGAGGACGACTTCCAAGCGTGCGCAGTAGAGTAAACGTGACCCGCCCTCGTCATCACGAAAGCGGTTTATCGAGTAAGTGCATTTCTAAGGCATACATCATGATCGATGTGTCACTGACACGAGCATACCTTGTTTTTATTATAGGGAATGACCCCGCCAAGGTGGTCTAGTGGTTATGGCGCTTGACTGCTGACCCGAAGGTCGCGGGATCGAATCTCGACCGCGGTGGCTTGCATTTTCGATGGAGGCGAAAATGTTTGAGGCCCGTGTGCTTAGATTTAGGTGCACGTTAAAGAACCCCAGGTGGTCAAAATTTCCGGAGCTCTCCACTACGGCGTCTCTCATAATCATAGCGTGGTTTTGGGATGTTAAACCCCAGATATTATTATAGGGAATGCTTCTAGGTGTTATCTCGCCGTTTTCTTACCTACTTTATGTACTCATCGTAGCTGACGCCCCTCTCTAATTTTTTCCTTGTCTTTTGTTCACAAGTTCAGTACTTTCTACAAGAAACACCGTATTAAGGCAAATTTCGACACCAACAAGCAGAACAACTTATTCAGGAGTAACGACCCAGAACGTGGAGGGGGAGGAAAGAGAAAGGGAGCAAAACTGTCTACATGTAAGTGACGCTTATCTTTACAGAAGACAGTTTATGTTTCTCGTACGTAATTACAAAACAAACAAACAAAGAAAAACACCCAGGAAATCTTTGGCTTATAAAAAGGCACGTAATAAAGAATACGATCACTTCGTCACTTTTCATAGAATCGGCTTTCATAGAACGCTAGGGCAATGCACCATAAGTCATCGATCACTGAGCTACAGATTTGAAAATTGTAAGCGTTAAGTTCCTGGGGTTCTTTAGGATTTGCTCGATTTTAAGGCGAAGAACATGGATGTCACAAGGTCGTCTTGTTATCACGATGCGTTGACTCTAGTACAGATGCACGCACAGTGAAAAGGGAACGACATGTATTTGGGTAAGTTCTTAGGCGTTTTATCGCTCACTTTTATAACTCATATTTGTATTCAGCTTCAGTGCTGCAGACAACGCTCGGATAAAGGGATTTTCTTCGTTATTCCCATCTAAGGCAACGCGCTGGTTCTCAACGCTTTTAATGTAGTTATATAGAAAAAGAAAGACAATATCCCCGCTACAAAAGTTCCTGCCTGCCATTGCGTTTTTTTTCCCTCTCAGCGTGCCGAAAGAAGCACACATTTAGGCAGGAATAGTAATATTCCGCAAGATAACTATGAATAAAGAAAAGTGTTATTTATTTATTTATTTATTTATTTATTTATTTATTTATTTATTTATTTATTTATTTATTTATTCAAGTACCCTAAAGATGCACTAGGGGCATTACATAGGGGGGGGGGGGGGCATAAACAGAACACAATTTTTACAGAGAATGAATAATTGCAGGTTAATACAACGCTATAGTCAGAAATTCGTAAATCATAGTAACAAGGCAAGCATTACACAACAGAATAATTGCAACAAGAGCATAATCGACCAAAGCATAATTGTTACTGAAAGTTACAGTGTTCCGAATACGTTAGCAATGCTGAATTAAACAAAGAAGGCTCAGTTACTGTAGCAATCCTGGAAGGTAATTCATTCCATTCTTTTGTTGATGAAGTTAAAGGGCGAATTTTTGTATTTTTCCGTCCGGGCGAAGATAGGGTTGACTTTGTAAGCATGATCGGTGCTACCAGAAGTGTGAGATGGCGGTAAAATATGCGTCCGGGCAAATGATGTGCTACTATTGGCTCTTGACGTGGTGGTTCATGATAAACCAACTAGTTTTAATGGTAACGAAATTTATGAATCAAAGGTGAAACATGCTGTTTTATGACAGTATGCAAGTCAAGTAATGAAAACATGCAATTGGTTTTCGTCGAAGCTATGCTATAGGGGGGGGTATTATGATATGAAACAGCTGTATGCAGCCGCAGTGACCCCTTGGGAGCCTGGCGACGACTTGTGTGTAGCTCTGCAGTGCAGCCGAAGGAACATGTCGGCGGTGCTCAGGCAAGACTGTATCGGAGTTTATTGATTTACGAATAGATTGCCGCAAACATTTCTCGTATCCGTCAAGAACGTGCGGACATACACAGGGATTTGGCGCTGGTGTTAACCGCTTTGTCCCTTCTCT
The DNA here is from genome assembly GCA_030522465.1 of Rhipicephalus appendiculatus. Taxonomy (NCBI): domain Eukaryota; kingdom Metazoa; phylum Arthropoda; class Arachnida; order Ixodida; family Ixodidae; genus Rhipicephalus; species Rhipicephalus appendiculatus. The sequence continues at coordinate 27,215 of JALIZH010014077.1, read as the reverse complement.
CGTCCCAATGAGCACGCCGGAAGCTACACAGGGATGGAGGGCGCTGGGTAAAGAAGTTACGTCAGAGCTCGTTATGATCTTGAGCGCTCTTGATCAAACGCGTTCGCTCTTTCCCATTGTGATTCCTGCGCCCGAGTGGGGCTCACTGTGAGAATGTTACCAGACTATGAGTGCGGTGCCGGCAAGTGGCGGCATCCCGCGGCGAGAAGCGCATCTGATATGAACACAGATCTTGACTTATATAGGATGTTGGCCAATGACAGGCTATCTGCCGGGTGACGTCAAACAGCAGGCGCCGGCAGCTCCGAAGAGAGTGAGGACGGGCGTCTGTGTGGAAAGAGAGCGCGTGATGAAATTGGAAACCTTCGCGCTCCGCTTTTAAACTCTCCTTGCCGCGCACGACTGCAAGATTCGGCTGAGCTGTTGACAGCAGTGCCTGCTTTCCGCAGGATGTGTTCTTTTTACAAAGCCCGAGGGTTTGGCTCAAAACCCCTTTAACAAAAGCAAATGTGTTTTTAAATGGCAATTTTAAAATCACTGAATAGGAGAAGAATGTGGTGTTTGTTCGGGTTCTGAAAGTTTAGTTACCGCTTACCTGATTGACCGGAAGCCACCGAAGTTGGCGTCTAACCAAAGGATGTTACGTATCATGGTTTGTCCGAAGTGGTGGTGGAGCGGTTACGGTGCTTGGCTGCTGACCCGAAGGTCGTGGGTTCGATCCCGGCCGCGGCAGTCGCACATTTTGATGGAGGCGAAATGGTAGAGGCCCGTGTACTATGTGATGTCAGTGCACGTTAAAGAACACCAGATGGTCCAAATTTCTGGAGCCCTCCACTACGGCGTCTCCCATAACCATATCGTAGTTTTGGGACGTAAAGCCCTAGATATTATTATTAGTAGTAGTATCTTATGGTTTGGGAAATGTTTAGATTAGTCTTCGTCTTTTTTTCCGGTCGATTAGCCACTTTCTTCTGGGTTCTATACTCGCCTTAATCGCATAATCAGCTGCGTCATTTGATGCTTCTGATTTCGTCTCAAAGCGATTCGATAAACGGTAACGAAGTATCACATCCCGCTGTTTTAGGCCTCTGGCCCATGGGAGCTGCTCGTGTCTCAACCCTCAAAGAATTGCTGGTTCTGCACACCGCTGCCAAAAAATTAATCATTCATTGTCGTTCAAGCCGCAATGGAGGCCCGCCTGCTGTCACAAAAGTGGTTCATTGTTAAGGTGGTGGCGCATTGCTGAGGCGGCCAGCAAAACCAAGCACGCACCGTTGGTTTCAAAAGCTCCGCAAATCCTGGATGGATTCCAGGAGGATTCCGCGAAATTCGCGAAATTTTTCAACATTTTTTCACGTGGGATTACACACGGCAGACATCTTTCAGCGATAGATCTCGTCCTCTAATGTAGAGGTATTAGCTCTGAAACACTGACAGCCATAAAAGTAAAACACTACACAAAAAGTGCACCTGCTGCAGTCATTTATTTCTTTTGTGATTTATTTTATTTTTTATTCGATTTGTAATGTTTGCTCATCAGTTATAGCTTGAATTCTTTGTAACAGTGCACTGGCAGGAGCCCGTAACAAAATGGCACAGTGAGAAAGCTCTGGTGTTACGAAAAACCATCTATCTTCTTTTATTCCAAGTTCAATAGCCGATGCTTACAACAGCAGGCACATACCCGTTGAAGGCAATCTAGATGGATCTCGTTTCGATAAGAAACACACAGAGTGTATGCCCTGAGCTCTTTTTCTTGCTCCCTACGCTCTGGAGATTTAGCTTAAGGTGGACAAATTGGGTTGAATTTATCTTGTGAATTGCACTCTCGCAAGTCTGCAAAAGCATTACATGGAGACTCGTATTTTTGTGACATTTCTTCTTACTTGATCATCGCATGGCATCTTTTTTCCTTCGATGAATTAAGAGCCGGGTAGGCCCCGACAAACCAGCAGGAGCTCGCTAGAACACACGTGGTATCTGTTTCACTTCTATTGTTATTGTCCGCATTGACGGCAATAAAGCATTTTCAAACCTGTAACAGATTACTGTTATTTTTTTAAAGATCATTGTCTGCAGAGAGTACATTTACCACTTGGAATTTCACATGCGGATGACTGCGTATGGGTGCCGAAGAGAGACATGGTACTGAAAGATGATTGAAAAATTGATGAGGACGTATTCTCGTGAATGACCACGTAGCAAAATCAGCGGTGCTGTGGCTAGACGATTTGTTTTTGTTTTGTTTTTGTTTTTTTTCACTTTTTGATTTCATGCTCACGCGGATGTGTGTGCACCAGTTCCGGGAAGAGAAAACTTACCATAGATTCTGCAAAAAATGTTTTTTTTTTTCGCGTATGAACACAACTTGAAATAGAAGACTGTAGTTCGAACTTCGTGTTCTTTTCTAATGCACGAGAAAATATGTTTTTGTGCGCCTGATACACGAATGCCCATTGTGTGGTCCTTATGGTTTTGGTCACGACACAACATACACATATGTTCCTGCCAAACTAATTCATAATTTCGAAAAGTTTCAATGTGACGAAGTTACGCCGCCTACAAGGTTGTCTTCTGAGTGCCAAATAAAAAACCTGCCAGGCCTGCGCGGAACGCGCAGCACAGCCACAGCGAGAGCTGGAAGAGCGGCCTTTCTAGAGCCTCTCTTAAACACTCTTGGGGCAACTACTACAAGCGCATTCTTGTATGGTACCCACTACGCCATAAATCATCATAATTTTTGTGTAGTAGGGAAACGTCTACTACCATTATTCTCATTCTTTAAAAGAGCGTGGTACCCGCTACACTCTTGTAACGCATTATGTGCACATTGTTGATGCTGTGGCCGACGACGATGAAGAATTATGCCTGAGGCTTTTGGAATAGGTTGGAGCATTGAACGACCCACTCGTTACGCAATTCGCACTGTGTGACGCCTGGTTCTTACTTTACTATTCTAAAACGCTTTACAACGCGATTCCTTACCCGACATGAAGCCTGCATAGGGTCAGTTTGCACCGCAATTTCAAGTAGTGGCGTAGCTCAGTGGTAGAGTGCTGGGCTGCCACGCGAAGGACCCGGGTTTGATTCCCATTCTGTCATAAGTGTTTTTTATTTATTCAGATTATTCTTATTTCGTGCGATATTGGTTACGGACACTGGCGGCGGCGGACAAGCTACGGCGCAGAAACAACCCTTGTTGTGATCTCATAATGAAGACTGTAAAATCGTATACTTATATTTTATTCCGGTGGCTAAATCAATATATTATCAAATTTCAGTATACGAATGGGCAGACATGAGTCAAGTCTGGAGCACATTATTTTCCATTCAACAAAAGAAGAAAAAAAAATACAAGGAAACAGTAAAGGCCATTTAGTATAGAAGCGAAATTATAAAGCGCGATGTAGTTCTTTTAGCGCGTTTCTAGTCTTCATCACAGTCCTTAAAACCGACTGCCTAGCCTGGTCACTTACTTGATTACGTCTCGGTGACGAAACTTTCTCGCCACGTTCCTAGATAGTGATGCCTGCGTGATCTTGACGGTCATTTTGATCCTCGCTCTCCAGTAAACAGACGCGCTATGTTAATCACTAGTCATCTGTTTATGGAGGCATTCAGAAAGTAGCCTCAAGACCTCTTAATTAATCCAGCATACGGAAAATGTTCAGTTAGCAGAGGTGACGTCATTATTCGGACTCTTGAAACAACCATGAGGTCTCACTCCTCTCATCAGAACTACATCGAGGAGCAAGCTTTAAGCCAAGCAAGAGTGATTACGGTAATCCTCGAAGAACTCGTCGTCCATCTTTTTTTCATAATGTCCATAAGACCTGGAGAGCTGATAATGATGGAGACGAGGAGACGCGGAGAGCTGGAAACGAGCATTAAGTCTGGGTGATCCTGCTAAAATAAACAAAAAATACGCTAAGAATTTTTACTTAGAGGAGGAGAACACTTCATGTGCGTGTACATCAAGCTAACACGACGCTCATAACGGCGATCATAAAGAAAGCTCATCGCGAGGCCCGCGCAACCGTGCCACAAATGCTCGCTTCCCGGATAACGCGACTTCAGCATGTCTGCAGCTGCTGTAGGGCAGATGCCTTTTGGGGCATGAAGGAAGCCCGGCGCATAAATAATGGCTCGGCATTGCTTAAGACTCTTTTAGGAACGGCATTCATAACTGCTGTTCAGGATGCGGGTGTTCTCGCTCGCAGAGTGAAATAATAATGAAGTGGCCCCTTCGCACTCTGTCTGAATTGTGTGCGCTGGTATTGCAGCTGGAAAGTGTGAGGCTGGTTACGTGTGCCCTGTCTGGCAGCTGTGAAATATGCTCGAACAAGAACACTTGGTGATGGTCTTGGAGATATCTTTATGAACTTAAGTTTGATTGCCAGGCATGTATTCATTATTCTCATTTCGAGCTTTCATAGTTGGAATAAACCCAGACGTGACATGACGGGGTTAGCGTGATGCTAGAATAGATGCTTGTATTACGAGCACAGTACACCTTCGGAGTTATCTTGCTTTATTAATAGTGGTAGACTACTAGTGACTAAACTACACTCAGGTGGTCCGACGTCATCGGGCTAGTATTGGACTGTTTCGCTACATTCGCAAGTCCCGTCTAGCATTTTCTTTGATTTTTCGATTACTGAAGCGCTCATTTTTGGTCAATAATATTGAAGATTTTAGACTTGCTCAAGCAATAATCTAGCAGTGGAGTGTAAGTTGATATTGCGCTTTATTGTGTTTGCAGAGGGTCATGACCCAAAATGTCGCTGGTGTTAGACTATACATTCTGAGAAGAAAAAAAAGAAGCGTCCTTTGACTCTTGTTTGTGACTTCAGACTTGCCGCGTATATGACTGTCTTTAAAGAGACTCATGAACTCTCTTTGGAGATCATTGTACTCTCTTCGGAAGGCCGTGGAACCTAAAAAAGAGCTAACGTATCTCTTTAAAAAGAGATAGAGATAACAACTCTTAATCAAGTTCTGTGAGATGTCAGTCTGGTTTATTGCCTAACTTGCTACTCCAGGTGTCTCATGACGACTATGATATAAGCTATACAATGAGAGTCATGACATACGTCGCAAATCAGGACTCACCGTGAAGAGTCACAAAAACTCTTTGTTTTTTCTGAAGGAGTAAGGTTAGTGCTGCAATTCCGCAATCTGGCGTATGTATATAGGTGACGACGAAGTGCACGGGGCAGTGACCTTTATGTGAGTCAGTGCCCTTATGTCACCCCGCCATCGACCCCGTTTCGTGTCTGCGCTTTCGCCGTCGTGTCTGTTAAGGGACGTTAGCGTGGTAGCAAAAGCTATGGCAATGGTCAAACTCTGCGCGCCTGCCGGGGTTACTGGCCTCTGAGATTGCTGCTGCTAGACGCTAGACAAACTGCCATCGTGCATTCCGTTGTATATACATTTTTTTTGTTTACACTTTGCTTCGTGGCGCTGAGTGATAGTGATTCCGACAGGCTGTAAAATGAAGGAAGCTTGGTTTATCGTTTTATAGCCACCAAGCAAAGCCGCAACACCGTTCTGCTGCTCAGTATCAAGTGACTAACTTTAGCCAGACCCAGTTGGGTTATTGCTGTAGTAGATACGTCAATACGTCAGTACTTCAGAGTCACCACTGATTTAGGATTAAGATAATAAGATTGGTTTTATGAGTAGGCATCTCTTCTGTATCAATTAAGTGATGTCATCAGAGAGCTATAAATAAAATGACTTTTTTTTATGCTCAAGGATCTCAGTTATCGATAACGGTTATGCATTTTTGAAACAAGGACACCAGAGGCTACCCATTTCAAGGCTACCCAACTGAAAAATGCCTAACATATTCCAACTTGCTCAAATGTGAATTCTTCAACCGATAACGAAATCAGTCATTAGCAATCAATACGTGCCCTTCAAATCGACATTCTCGGTAGTGCGCTATTGGGAAAAATTTGAGTGGACCAACGGGATACTAGGTCTTCCTTGTGCTCCTTGCTGCTGCTGCTTTTTTTTTTTTAATTTGAAGGAGAATAACCCATCATGATTCAAAGGCTATTCTTGATCAATAACTCATAAGTAAAATCTTTGTCATAATAGCCCATTTTACTCTATGTTAATCAAAGAGACGGATTTACATTAACTGTAATTTTACGGTATGCATGACAGAAAAGTATTGCGACGTCGTCTATGAATCCTGTTATAACGTTGACCTACGGAGACGGGATGTAAGAGACAGGATGACGTAGAGGCAGGAGGTTTTCAATAGAATTTTATCCAGCTACTGTTCTCCTGAAGGCTGTCCCAATGTCCATTCTTAAAGACGTCGTAAACAAATTATCAAATGCCTTCTAACTTTGCTGTGTGAGCCGCATATTTACCGAAAAAGATTCCGCTGAGAAGTTACTCAGATCCTTTCACCTAGCTTAATTTACCATAGCGTTATCAATGAGGGGAACGTTGAGGTTTTCTTCAGCAACACGTTACCACCTTTCAAAGTCTTTACAAGGGCTTCCTTCGAATATTCCAATAAAAAATATTACAGAAGCAATAAGAATGGTCATAAAGTAGTGAAACACAGCGCAAAAAGAATGTAAACGAACGCATTAGGGCTTTCCCGCAGGGCCGCAACGTTCGATACTGACAGCTACAGCCGGCACGTCAAACGTCTTATCGACTGCAATAAACTGACGTGCGGAGCTATGGCACAACCTGGCTCATCCTGTCATGAGTCGCAAAGCTACGATCTAGCACTTCTTTTGACAGAACGACAATCACTGTCATTATAAGCAAAAATAATTGAAGATGGGAAGAAAGGTTAAGTGTGGCTCGAAGAAATAGCGAGCCTTCAGCTGTAGCACGATTAGCCTCCCATGTGTCAATGCCTATTGCAATATTTTTGTGGCGAAGAAAGACAGGCCTCTGGAATGTGCGGAATCCCATGAGAGTCAACAATGGTTAGGCTATTTTACGACTACGAGCAAGTTGACGTTGGCAATTCGCGGTGTGATGCTAGCCGTGCTTTGCTGCACAACTCCGCCAGCTATCGCGCATCACTTTGTGGAGATAAGAAAGTTTATTCCGAACGCCAATAGGATAGCACACGGCAACACTAAAAAATTGCAGCCTTCTGCGTGTCTCAAGCATAATACCTCGTCCTTAAAGCTTGCGTTCGTCTATCATTGTAAGAAAAAAAAAAACGAGTACATGCTACTCTTTTTGCGGTGTCCTGAGTGGCCACGTAAATTACTCTCTTTAAAGACACACGTTAACTCTCTTTTGGGTCACGTGACTCTCCGACGAGAGTATAATGCTCTCTAAAGAGAGTTCACATGTCTCTTTAATGAGAGTCATATACGTGGAAAGGTCAGGATTCACAAAAAAAAGTCAAAAGGCTATTTTGAGCGTGTGCGTGCGTGCGTGCGTGTGTGTGTGTGTGTTTTGTGTGTGTGTGTGTGTGTGTGTGTGTGTGTGTGTGTGTGTGTGTGTGTGTGTGTGTGTGTGTGTGTGTGTGTGTGTGTGTGTGTGTGTGTGTGTGTGTGTGTGTGTGTGTGTGTGTGTGTGTGTGTGTGTGTGTGTGTGTGTGTGTGTGTGTGTGTGTGTGTGTGTGTGTGTGTGTGTGTGTGTGTGTGTGTGTGTGTGTGTGTGTGTGTGTGTGTGTGTGTGTGTGTGTGTGTGTGTGTGTGTGTGTGTGTGTGTGTGTGTGTGTGTGTGTGTGTGTGTGTGTGTGTGTGTGTGTGTGTGTGTGTGTGTGTGTGTGTGTGTGTGTGTGTGTGTGTGTGTGTGTGTGTGTGTGTGTGTGTGTGTGTGTGTGTGTGTGTGTGTGTGTGTGCGCGTGTGCGTGCGCGCGTAAGACATTCAAGTGTAAGTCATGATGATCATGTAACACAAGACCGTACTCAGCTTTAATTGTTACTTGGCATCATTTAGGAACCGTTCCTTAATTTTGCTTCGAACGACGTTTGCTCATATTGTTGTCCCTAACGACTTCTTCATTGTGTACACATCATTACCAGCTTTGGGTCTTGTACCTAAGCCATATTGTTGCTAAGTTATTCAGACAATCGCGACAGCGTTTTCCACAATCCGAAATCGCCTGTTTCTATGGCAAACGTCAGCGCCTAAATACAAAAAAAAAGGGGACAAAGGTTCATCAAGTGTTTTTCAATGATGCTTAATCTTTCAAGAAGTATGCTCCGTTCACGCCCCTAATGCCTTTCATCATTCACCTTTCCCCAACTTCGGTGTCAAGCCCTTTCGTTACTTACATCCATACGCTCATTATCATGCAGGAGCAAATGCGCCCTCGCATGTTATATTAACGCCGTTCCATCGTATTTTGACGGCAATATAGAAGGCGGGCACGGGAACAAAAAAGTCAGTTTCGCCACTAGGGCGATGCAATGAATGCGATAGCAAGAAATTAGAATGTCACACGAAAAACAACAAGCGGCTCGATATTTGCAGCGCACCGCTGCAGCACAAAGAAGGACGCTCGAAAAGAACGCATACGTACACACAAGGACAAGTGTGAAATAACAACTGTCATAGTTGTTACGCCTCAATATTGCCAGTTCTGTTCATAGCGTGTGCTACTTCATCATCATAATCTCACTTTTCGTTTAATACTATGAAGTCATTTCCTTTGGTACTGCTTCGCGACTGTACTATCAAAGTCCAATGCGGGACTTTCTGTAAAACGCAATTTGTCGCAAAGGCAGTGCCTGCTCCATGATATCTTTCTCATTGTGTTCCAAAAGTTTTGTGTTAAGGCAGGTTTATTTCATCGTTGCGAAAACAGTTAGGTATATTTGTACTTGTCACCGGACAACACGTAAACTACGCCTCCTAAAGAGACAGAAAGTTGAAGAAAATACTCAAGAAAGGTATGACCTTCCGATAAGAATACAATCTTCCGATAAGAGTACAATGCAGTTTTGCAACACACATTGCATCGATAACTTCCTATCTTCAGGACGCCAGTGTCGTTTATTGTCGGAAGCCTTTGTCTTGAGCCATCTGTTTGGGAGTAATGCGTAAGCCCACGAGTCTTGACACAGGATTTTCGGCGAATGGAGGTGTTTATCACATCCACCAAGAGTAAATATTATCTTTGTTTGTAATTACGGTTGTGTTTCTTCCATAACAATATCAAGCAGCAAAAATGTATACTCTTCGCAGCGATCAGACGTTGCACATGATGAAAAATTCTTCCCAATAGCAAAATCGAACCCGCTACCATGGTGTCGTAACGGTAGCTGCGGAATGAGGCTGATCTCTGTCAGCTAGCTAATGAAAGAATGTTTTTGTCGTCTCCCGAAAATATGCGCGTTTTGCGGATTTCATCGTATGTTACTTGATAAGTGATTATGTTCTAGCCACTGCATTAGCTTGACGCTCACATATACCCTTGGAAAGATGGACCATACCTCTTACTATCCGGCCCTGTTTTGCTCGCGGATGGCTGACGCTGCAGTTTCCTGTCTGTGATTGATCTTGGGATGTTACTCGAAGTGCAGTCATTGTTTCTTCTCCCACGTAATCTTCGGAAGGCCTGGTCCTCTGATCCTTTGTCACTGGACACGTCTGCAATACTTGTGCAATGCCTAGCACTCTCGATGCCAGGCACTCTCGATACCAGGTCGCCTGTCAAAGTGACCTGAGAGATAGTTGAACGGGGGCTTTGCGTAATTGTAATGCAGTGAAATCAAAATGCTTCGTTTATATACACTAGCGTTGCAATTAGTACGTTGCGAATTTTTTTCCTCTTCAATTGATGAGGAGACTACTGAAAATTTCAATCATGTCCATGTCGAGCGTTTCTCTTTTTCTTTCTCTTTCAGACCGTCTACGAGTCTTTAGTCAAAAAGGACAATTCGATTGATGTGATCGCAAGAATATCTCAGTTACACAGCACTTGGGTGTTCGCCGCATTGATGACGCCCGCGGAGCACCGAGAAAGCTGCCGCCTGATGACGCAGCCTCTCTGTGCCTGCATTCTCAGTCCTACCTTCTGCTTTCGCACGATTTCTACTAACCCTAACGGCAACCAACGCACACGTTGCAACCAAAACAGCATAAACAAACCAAATACAAACTGCAGATTGGGTTGACTATACTTCTTGCAGGGTTTGCACGATATGTTCGTAACCACTGCAGCGGGGTGAAAAGACTATCGATTCATCGAAAGACGTGTAGTTGTTCGCCTTGCAAATTCTTTGTTCTTTCTTCAGTGCCCGTGGTACTCAATCTTGTTTACGCAGAGAACAGATATGTTTTGTGGACAGCCAACCTAGTTGGTGGCAGGGCTCCGAGATTGATTTCGGTTCTAGACGCCTGTCCAATCTTGCCTTTAACAAACACCTCTGCGGCTTGAGATTACCGACTGTCACAGTGTCCCTGCTTGTTCCTTCTCCGTGATGCCTTCGCATTCACTTGTAGAAGATAATCGTCTCACATGAAGATTGTTTTGGAATAAATTGAACTCTGCTTTGTGAAAGACGAATTTCAGTGCGGAAGCTCGAACTTTAATCAGTGTGACAATGTTGTTGGAACAAGTAACTTGCAAAGGGTAAAACATGGAGATTCGTCTTTTCTGCCGCGTATATTCTGAGCGTGATGCCTGCGCACCAAGATAGAAACAGATAGTCTTGAAGAACAAGCTTGAGCAAATTAAAAACAGTAACGCTCATTTGTGAAGGTGAGGAGGGGCGTGCAATATTTTTAGGGGCGAAGCTCCTTAGGGTGTGGGTCTGTCCCTCCTCTGTAGTTGTAGTAGTAGTAGTAGGTAAGTAGGTAGGTAGCCACGTGTAGTGGAATGTACCCACTCCACGTGATAAAGAAGACGATGACGCAGTATAGGAATGTACCCACTACACGTGATAACGATAGATGATGACGCAGTATAGTGGAATGTACCCACTACACGTGATAAGGATGGAAGTATAAGCGCGTTCCAGTTTAGGGGATTGTACCCACTACACGTGATAACGATGACGATGACGCTGATGACCATGAAGTATAAGCGCGTTCCAGACCACACATTCTCTTTCTGCCATGGATGAAAACGATCGAGCTTCACCCACTCATCATCATTCACTTCGTGGATATGGCGTGAATTTTTTTGTTATCAATCAAAGAACATTCCCGCGGCGTTCAATGAAAGCATTAGTATGCAGCTTTATTTAAAATTTATTTTGATTTCAACATACATGATCGTGTAATAAGCAATTCAAGAATAATAATAATTGATGGGGTTTAACGTCCCAAAACCACGATATGATTATTAGAGAGGCCGTAGTGGAGGGCTGCGGATATTTCAACCACCTGGAGTTCTTTAACGTGTGCACCTAAATCTAAGCACATGGGCCTCAAGCATTTTCGTCTCCATCCGAAAATGCGGCAGCCGCGGCCGGGATTCGATCACGCGCCCTTCGGGTGAGAAGTCGAGCCCCATAACCACTAGACCACCATGGCGGGTTGTAAGCAATTCAAGAAAACATCGATAGATAGAAGCGTACTCTGAAACTTCGTTTTCGCCCTTCATATGACTGTTTTCTCCTTCATAAATGTCATCGTGATAAATGTCATCGCGTTTCAATGACATCTTCCTCTTTCTTCCTCTGACGTGGAGTTTCTTGATTGCCGTAATTATTTTTCAGCACAGGAAATAACAGCTGAGAAAACCAAAGTGTCGAGGCTCACTGCAGTTGCGCTTTTCGATGTTTAGTTTGCAACTTTAATTCTGGAGGGAATCTGGTACAAATAACCTCACTGTTTGTGCCAGGCTCAGGATAACAAGTATGTACCTTCGATTGATCGGTTAGAATTATCTGCAGGCTGGTAATTGGCATGTGTTTTGAGCAGTTTGGAACTAAGTGTGGACTTACGCTAACGCACCCCAGCATTTTGTCGACGTACACGAGGATCATCCACCCAATTGGACAGCCATTCCTTAGCTACAGATTGCGTGCACCCAAGCTCAACGCTGAAAGCGTGTCACGTATCGCGTTAGGCGGGCCTCCATCTTTTCGAGGAAGACGACATTAATAATTAATGAGCGTTTCATCGAAGCGGACAGATGAGGAGACACGTACTCCCTGAGCCGTGTAATGAGATAGCAGCGACTGGGATTAGCTTCGCCTTGAAACAAATAAAGAAATGTAGCTGTACAGCAGGAGAAAAAATAGAGGCTGCGATCAGCCAACGCAAACAAGAAAGAGACACTGTCGACGAAGAGAATAGGGCAATGTGTTTCGTTTCCAGAAATCCGTGCAATGGAGTGGATGGTACGTGGCGCGCGAGGCTGTTGACTTGCCCAGCATAGTGTAGCGCAGAGTTGGTTCAGGCATATTGCTTTTCACAAGCGAAGACAGCCACGTTCAAGTCAAGGCACCGTACTGCTTCGATGCTACATTACATTCGCCACAGTTTCAAAGATCTCCGTCATTACGACAAGGTTTCAGATGAACTAATCCCACGTCGTTGGATGACATAAAGGAGTGAAATTTGTATCTACTGGCCAGCTAGGCATACAAGCTTCACCTTTCATAGTTTAGTGCGTCGCCCTAAATAGCAGAAATAGCAAAGACCGTGATCACAAGGGCAACAGGCGTAGGCAAAGGCACCCCAATTACCTTAAGGCGTGTTTACTGATGTGTAGGTCAAAAAATTCCCACGGCTCCTTATCCATTTGCCTAAGACGACTCGAAGGCGAAAGCCTTCTTCTCATTCGACTGTATTGATACACCTTCGCCTGCCGTGAAAGTTGTCTACATCGAACTGCCACCGTGATCGGCGCACATTTGGCCAAGCAACGTCATGTTATGACGTCATCTTATGACGTTGTGTTACGTCACGTCAGAGTGACGTCATACATTTTGTCGATCAGTGACTTCATGATGAAGTCACATGATGATTTTTTCGCGTCACTTTGGTTGATGCCGAGAGCCACTTTGCGCATTCGATGGGGTATCTAAGGCTTTCGGCCTTAATGAGAAAAAGCCTTAAATGACAGTTTAGCGAAGCCACAGGATGGTCATGCAGGCTTCGTACAGCAAGCTACATAGGCCGCTAGCGACGCTTGCCTCTTCACAAGTGGTGTAAGGGACTGTTCACGCGCTAGCCGCACACCCGCACCGCACACCCGCCCCGCAAGAACGGGCGAGAGCGGCCGCCTCTATGCCATCGGGGAGAGCGGCTCTCAACTTTTGCAGCCGCCTGCCGGCTCGCCAGCCTCGCCCCTTCACGGCCGCTTATAGGTTCAGCCGGTGATAGATTAACTATAGCTTCCGAAAAATTAAAGTGGTATAGCTCCTTTCGGAGGCCATTGCGTATGTGGGTGAGAATACAGACGTTTGTCCGAAGGCGCAGGAGGGGGGGCGAAGTCACGAAGGTATGTTTATTTTTTGCAGCGCAATCGCCAACAGCCAAAGCCACGATTATAGACACTACATCATCAAAGGCAAACCCTTCTGTTATGCCAACGAAGCGTTCTGTGGATTGATTTTAAGTCAGCGTTATGTCTACATTACAGATGTACCGATGATTTCGTGCATGTACCTAATGCAATAAGATGGTCCAGCAATTTGAATATTTGGGCTTTGTGTAGCACGTATGCCGCGGTAATACATTGCGCATTAATTAATGCATATATACGGATAATCACATGCCAGATGGCCTTTCTCCTTATCTGATCACCTTTCCCAATAATAGATCACAACAGTCTCTTCTGTACATAGCGCGGAGAAACAAAGTCACGTCAAAGTTTGATCGTTTTACTAGTAACGCAAGCCTGCCTATTGTCACGTGGTCGTGACGTCGACGAAGGCAGTAGTCGGTATGTCCAACTGTTTATTAGGCCGAACTTGTGGCCGGTAAACGGAAAGTCAGATTACAGCGATACCCACTGGCACTGATAGCGGCGAACAGAGCGTCGTCCGTCGATCAACTGATCATCGTTGGAACGCACCGGCTTTTATACATCACGCGTCGAACATTCTAGCCTTATCACTGGTTGGCGCGCAAGCTCTAGAATAAGCTCGAGTGTTCGCGTCTTGAGCGCAATCTTAACATAACGACCTACAATAATCGTGAAGCTTCTAGAACAATGAGGCGCCGTTTGCGCTGAGCATGCGGACAGTCTTTGTGGGCGAAAACCGAGTACAGAAAAATAAGAAAGGCGCGTGGGACTATCGAATGCACATCACCAAACGGTTTTCTTATAATGAGGCGATCTGAAGTGCGTATAGTAAACACGGGCTTAAAAAGGTCAAAACAGGAGTTTAAACAAGGAATTTATAATGCCGGCTTTTACGGCAGACTGACGAGAGGCTTCAAAAATTAGTAATGTCACAAATTTATTAGCGCTGTCACGTCGACGAGGGGGAGTAGAAATAAGCTCCTTACGATGTTTTGACAGGGTCGCGTTAATGAATAGCTTGTTAAAGCCGGTGCAAGTGAACACGGAAAACGTGATAACGAATGAAGCAAAAAAGGCGTGTGCAGAGAGCGTTGAACTTAATTTGCATAATTTGTAAAGCCTATCGAACCCGACGTGAGGCTAGCGGCATAGGTGACGCAGATACGGCAGTACTGCACACAATCGTTTCCAGGCATAACCATTGGTTCATTCGGGAAGTATCTTGGAGAGAATCAAAAGTTACTATCTACGTGGTAAATTCTAACAGTCGCTCTTTTTGGATGCTCCTCATGGAACAGCTAGTGATGACAATAATTTAAATCATCATGAAAAAATATTGGATTTAAATCCCGGTGCTCTAACCATTGGAATGCGATCTCGGCTGAACTGGTATAATGGTGGGAGTATTGAGATGATGGGAAGCGTCATAAAATATAGCTGCCAGCGTCCGATAACCCCGAATTACACTAACGTATACTGATTACTGGGCGCAATAAAAATTTATAATGATATTTACACTACGCAAATAGAGCGATAAACGTGAAAAACCAGAAAATGGACATGCAAGAAGCACACTTTTTAACACGGGGTTAGATCGGCTCTCTAACACGTGTTTGTGCCGCCTTAGCTCCTTTCATGGATGCATTCAAACTGTTCGTACGGGGTGCAACAACCGCCAGACTATCATTGTTCAACCCTTGGCGTAAACAACGGACGCAGTGGGTTGGCTTCGTATCATTTCGCCATTTCCTGGCAAGCATCAACTCAAGGGATGCTCTGAGCTTTCGACTAGGAATACAAAGAAACGTTATGCGAACATTAGATCACGACGCCCGAGTAATTTCGTGGTGCATGCCGTACCGAGATCCGGCAGCCTCCATTTGTTTCACTCCATGAGAAATCTACTCTCCCTGTCATCAGGTCCGGGCCGGGCACCATCGATCTTGTCCCCTCCTTCCAGACGGCATATGCTTTTCCTCGTGCCTGGTTCCCTGTAGTAATTAATCGATCATGATCCGAGGCATTAGATCCGATCGTTTATTTTATATGGCTGTTGTTTCAACAGGCTCTACTACCATGGTGATTAGAAAAGAATAATGAAGAATCAGGAGAGAGACAAGCAGAGGGAGCGCTGCATTTGATTGTCCCCCCTCCTAATTTTTCCGGCTTCTCACGCAATGTAACCACAGTTGCAAGATCTTTTAGAATAGTATAAACCGACTAACCTTATTCCATGTTATTTTGTTGTCTACATTTTTTTTTCTTTTTCTTTTTTTTTTCAGCCAAGCCTTCCCTTACATCGGATGTCGTTTGTCTTTCAACCTGCACAGATTGTTTCCCATTAGTTCATGTTGGTATACAAAGCTGTGCAATGCCAACTTTGTTCCCCATTGACAGGATCGAGGTTCTCTTCCCACGTCGATTTCTCGTGTTTCCCTCTTGCTGCAGCTAGACCGAAACTGCTATAGAAAAAACAAGACTGCCTTGACATCTTTGTAGAAGAGCACTCAACTTCTGCGTCGTAACACTTCGGTTCAACGTCTTCTGCCGTATCATCAGGACTAAAAGCCCTACACATTTCTTTTTTTACTGAAGAAACTTCGCTCAAGAAGGGGCACTTCGGAGAATGCGTAGCGTAACTTTTCTAGACAATGGCAGCACCAGCTAGTCGTTGGGACCAACTGGCACGCGAACGTGGGGAAATTGGGACCGACGACCACTTTTTGTGGCTGGGCGGTCGCGTCAAATGCTCTGCGCTGAGTGTTTCCCTTGACATTATTTTGAACCGTTACTCCTCCTAACTGCACCGGCTGGCATTGCAGATGGACGGCACCCGTGAGACGCGTTGTGTCTCAGGCATTTAGGAGAGCACTGCATGCAATGACGTAAGCTCTCTCATACAGTGTGCAACTTCACACAAGTGTACTCTACACACCGAATTTCTCCTATGTATGAGTAACTGACCTCGCTGAAGAGCTGTGATGCTTTAATTGTGAAACGAGCGACGACCCAGAACGAGATCTGCGCATTAGTATTGGCTTTCATCGGCACATGAAGCTGCGGCTTTTGTCTGAGACACCTGTGGCAGCCAGGAGGATGAGACTTGTTAGGCTGTAGAGTATGATGACAGTGAGGAGAGAAAGAGATCAGTGCTATTTTAATGGTAGTTGCGAGAGAAATGAGTTAGCAGTTGCTTTAATCACCTTCCATTGAATTGATAGCAAGCGCTAGTTAACATTAGCTAACAATAGCCAACACAATGTAACAGATAACCGGGATTGGGCGAGATTGCCCCTAAGTGCTAGCGTTATGCGAATGAATGTGGCAGCCAACTTTGCAGCTATTACGCGAGTGAATTCGGTACGCTTCAATGAAACTGTTTCCTTTTGTTTTAATTGTTGAGGGAGACTGAGTTAAGTGCACCTCGTCTAGTAGATTTCTCTTTGTTGCGCGGCAAAGAGAGTATGACTAATAAATGATGGCACTGATCTATAGAAACAAACAATAAATAAATACCACACATTGATAAGCTGCAATTAAGCGTCAATAATCATATTGCCGTCATGCCATACCACATTGCGACAGCTTGCTTCCATTGGCTCCTTGCTCCAGGTGCCACGAGCTGCCACTGTTTCATTTCAATCCGTGAGTACTGTACACCATTTCGGGGTCTTATCAATGCTTCCAAATTAGATAACACGCAACTGTTCACTTTACTGGTGGTACGCCAATATTGCGACCGCGATGGCGTTACTGCATCCCCCTTGTAAACTCCGAGCACATGTCACGCGCGCACTGTGTTATCATGCGCATTACCATTTTTCAATTCTTGGTCGTATCAGTCGAACAAAAAGTGAAACTTTGTTTTCAGGACAGCATGCTGTGTTGCTCGTAATTCTCCGCGACGTTCGAGAAACAACGCCTAGTCGGCGCATTATGGGAGCAGGGCAGCAGCCGAGCGATGCACCGCCCGCTGCAGGAATTTCGCTGTATGATTCAATGAGTAAAGTGGAAAGGTGGGCCAGCTGTAAAATAAGCGTACCTAAAATACCTGCGCAAAAATTACGTAGACACACAGAACCTGTGTCCATTCTGTGTGTATTATGAAAATTTTGCGCACACAACACGAAGATACAACGAAGAGTTCACAAGGACCAGCGCAGACTATCAACGGACCTTTATTCAATAATGCATAATGTCATAATGCAGCCAAACCAACTAGCCCGCCTTTCCGTTTTATTGCCTTCTGTGTGTGTCGGCGTCGTTTTCGTGCTGTTACTTTAGCGATTCAATGAGCGTGGCTCGTGAGGTTTTCTTTGCTGCTAGACCGGCGACAGCGAACTGCCACTGATAACAGCACAGCCAACGGACACCGCCCCACTTAGCATTCTATTCCATTGAGCAGGGCAGCAACCGAGTGACGCACCTGGGCTAAACGGCTACACTTTTCAATAATTCTTCTCGGACAGCTGTCCGCGCCGAGCTTCTTCCAAGTCGACTAATGTAGCCGGGCGTACTAAGGCCATTCAGACCACTTTGTTTGTGATGGGCAGCCTCGTGTGAGGATGGATGATGCGCCTTCGGCCGCAGGATTCGGTGAGTGCGTCTCGTGCGGTTTTAAGGCGAAAGCCTTTAATTGCTCATACTCGCGGCGTCCGTCCACCATCCGTCCGTGCCCTAGAACGGTGCAACCTGTGGCCTCTCACCCTCACATTCTCTCAGCAATCACGTGATGGTCTGCCCTGTAGCCCGGCCACAATACGCCCACTCATGCAAGAAGAGAGACGCGCGCATCGCGTCCCGTTCTGACCGACCCTGTCTCAATGGGCACAGGCTTTCGTCGAACACACTTTAGAATTTACAAAGTGTCCTTCAATATTTTATTTGCTCTTGTACTTTGCTCCGGCCGCGAACTGGTCGGGGCAACGGTCTCGACAGGGCGCAGATGGTAATTTTGGGACGTGCTCCCGTGGTCCATATACCGTTGCTTACATGTGCACGTAGTCATAGCCTTAGCTACGTTACATAAGGCGAAAATAGGTTATCTGGAAGCTCATCTTTAATACCTCGCCTACAGGTAGGGTATGCAATCCTTGAGCACGTCATCTTCTAGTTATTCTGCCTGTCTTAGCTTGGGTTAAAAAAAAAAGAACATTTATGTACCAGTAAGCGATGGTGAAGGAAGACAAACAAAGAACTGTGCAAATGTTCCCTTTGGGGTAAGGGAACTACAATGGTGTCTAAACAAATTAAAATTTTATGGGCGCTGATTAGCGTGTGCAGGTTTATCAGCGTGACACCTTCGTTCATTAAAAAGGAGTTCCGTTTTTCTTAGCTTCACATGTTAAAAGAATCATTGCTTGCAAATACCTCTTCCCCATCATGAAAAGACGAGTTTATAATGTCGACTGTTGACCACTAAGCTTGACGCTTTGCATATTCAGCATGTTAATCTGATATGGCCGCATGATCCGTGTAGGGGAGGTCTGCTACGCGTCTTAGCATGCTGACACGTCAACCAAGATGTCGCAAAACGCGATGCGGATGATGATTTTATAGCGTTTAATTGACTGTATGATTAGTTATGCTTAACATCTCATCAGTCTAAAAAACATCCTGCTATAATAATAATATCTGTGGTTTAACGTCCCACGATATGATTATGAGAGACGCCGTAGTGGAGGGCTCCGGAAATTTGGACCATCTGGTGTTCTTTAACGTGCACTGACATCGCACAGTACACGGGCCTCTAGCATTTCGCCTCCATCGAAATGCAACCGCCGCGGCCGGGATCGAACCCGCGACCTTTGGGTCAGCAGCCGAGCACCCTAACCGCTACACCATCGCGGCGGACTATCCTGCTATCGTTAGCTGTATTGTTGGGGGGGGGGGGGGGGGGGGCGTTGGCATAAAAAATAAAGTGGCAACAAATAATTGTTCTCCAGCGCTCCTCCGGTCTTCTCTGTAGTCATTTATGCATTCGCCTAAGACGACACGAAGGCGAAAGCCATGTTCTTCTCAGTCCTTGTGTAGATTCTCTTCACTCCTCCCTCTCCTCCTACAGCTTTCTGTACCTAACGCGGTTCTGCACTGACTCCAAGATAGGAGGCATTGCAAGCCTTCTGTACCTCACCTGGTTTTGCACTGCATCCGTGATCGGCCCATCGTTAACCAAGCGACGATGTCAAATGCGATGACGTCATCGCGTGACGTCACGTTATGTGACGTCACAGTGACTTTAAAATGATTTCACCAATTTTAGTCGATCTGTGACGTCATGAGGACATCATATCGAGACGTCATCACGTGATGATTTATCGCATCACTCGTGTTGACGCCACCGACGGTCAATTTTCGCGTTTGATAAGGCACCTAAGGCTTTCGCCTTAAAGGGGCCCGGCAACACTTTTTGAGCATGGTCAGAAAACTCTGCCGATCGGTAGTCGAGGCTCCCGAGAACACGCGAGCCAAGTATTATAGCGCAGTACGTTGCCTGGAATTTACAATAAATTCTCAAAGTCAGCTAAAAATCGCTTTCTCTTCTCTCGTCAAGTGACGCCACAGGCTCAAAATCATTGCGTCCCAGGCCTAAGTATCGCAATTGGCTTCTTTGAGCATGGCGCGTTGGGGAGTTACTGGGGCCGCCGCTGGAGGCCGCCGCTGGAGGCCGCGACCTGTCCGCGAGTGCACGCGTGATCGCTCTGAAAAGCCGCGTGTTCGAAGAAAAAAAAAGAGAAAAAGTGCTCAATGTCAAGAGGCGCGCGTGACGTATTTTCTTTCCCCGTGCCATCCCTCCCTGCTTAGCTTCCAGCGCTTTCGTCGGGTCGAGAAAAGAGAGACAGCAATAGCAGCGTGCGACAAATCTTTGTAACTCCGCTCGTACTGGATGGATTCTAAAAATTTTTGCGGTGGTCTATTCGTGAGGCAATAAGCTACTTTAATGAATCCATTCCATAGCTACTTGGAAAAGTGTTGCAGGGCCCCTTTAAAAGACGACATCGTGATTCACCGCGAGAGACTCAACACACGAAGGTTCAGGGCAAAGAGAAATACCTACATGTCGCAGAAAAACTTCCAAATATATCTTTATCTGCCTTGGCTCTGTTCATCCTTTTGCACAGAAAGGCCGCCAGAACGACGTCAGGGTAAAGAGGCTGGATCAATGTAGTGTCAATACGACAAGAAGATAAATTGCTTTTATACGTGACTGGAAATGGTGCCGGCGTGTTCGATATAGTCTTTATCAATAGGAGCCCACCAGACGGTGTGAACGATCGTGGGTGTTCAATGGCGTCGCAGCCGACGAAGCAACAACAAAACGGCGGGTATTGGGCTAACGTAGTTTGCCACAGGCCGTTCTGACGCGGGACCCTTCAACCTATTTCTCTTCTATCACACTGTACTCTTTATCAGTCTTTTTGTTCGGTGCACTGAACCTGATTGGGTTACCGAAACGGGCACAGGGCGCAGAGGATCAGTCGTATACCAGGTTAGGTCGGGAGTGTTGCGAGCAAAGACGGCATCGAAAGTATCTTCCTGCTATGGTCAGCAAATTGCGCGCAGCGTTTCTTTCCTGCTGCAAGGTGTTGCTTCCTAAGCACGACCAAGCTTCCTTTGATATGCCACTGGAAAGGCTGTTTCTTAGGCTGTCGCATTTGATGACAAGTAGCCTTAGAATGTTGGGTGCGCCTTTATACTGATATTTTTCGCCGTCTTCAGGCTATGCCTTTCAGCAAGAGCGATCTTGGATGAAAGAATTCACTGGGCGCAGATGCTTTATGCGATCTGTCCACTTTTGTAGGGTTACAAATTCACAACTTGAAAACAGCTTAATGACGACGGAGTGATGAAAATGAAATGGCGGCGCTGTGAAGATGGAGGAAGCATGGTAAATATGAGAAGGTGAGGGTGTTGGTTTTAAGGTGCCGATCTTAGGATACCGTGATAACGACTGCAGGACTCCCGATAGCGTGACGAGTATCGAACGACTGCGACAATGACACAACAAATAAATCAGGACAACGTGGCAGTGATGGTATTGCAGCGGCAGCTTATTCATGAACGACGACAACATGTTGGGGGGGGGGGGGGGGGGGGACATCGCGAGAACAATGATAAAAGGGGACGGTTTCATGTCGGAGGTTTAGGTGGACATCTGTGGCCTAAGTTGGGAAAAAAAAAGACAGTGGCCTTGGTGTGCAAAAACCAAACACTGGTATGTGGTTGGCTGACGTGAGCTAGTGTTGGCTATCATGGTAATGTAGTGTAATTAGCGTTCATTAAAGGGGCACTATACAGAAAACCAAATTTTCTCGTGTTAGTAAATTACTATTGCACAGAGACATTGACCTTAATTTTCCGCTCTATTATCAAAGCTATGCCGGTGAAATTAACGGTATTATAGTTTTCAGAGTAAGATTTATCAATGTTTACCTGTTCATTGTTTCGCTTTAATGCCCCTTTAAGTGTGCCGCTAAAGTATTTCTATCGTGTTCACTGCTAAGCCGCCACAGTTTTTTTTTTGTCTTCATATTTGTATATTTTATGAGTAAGAGTGCCTTTTGCTGAGACACTCCAAAAATTAACGTTTCACTAAATCCCGCTCTCTATCCCGACTTTCTAGAATCCCGCATACTGTGCGAAATGCGGGTCGTATAGATATGCAAACTCGTGCACTTGTTCGCGCCCTCATTATTCGACTCTCGGGAAGAGATGACGCGGAAGTGTGCGAGGCAGCTCTCATCTCGACGCTGCTCGCAGCCAAATTTAATTTCGAGGCTGCAGGACGACTCATGTCCAGTCGTCGCCGCATTACCATAGGCTACGCACGATGAGCCGGTCTTCACCCGCAGATGGCGTAATGCACGCGCGTAAGTGATTATAGTAATATGAGCGGGAGCCTATGCGCGGAGAGGTGACAATCGCGCCATCTAACGGACGGCAGTGGAAGAGATCTCATGATGTTTTGAGGTACGTTAATCGCAGCTCTGTTTTGCCGTGCGGATATTGTCCTGCGTTACTGCTGGCGTACAATGCTTCTTTTTCGCACAATAGTGTCCCACTCCAGCTGTGTAATTAAGGTATAAAAGTGCTACTGATAAAATAATTGTACCGAATTTCTTATTTTTAGTGGTGACACACGAATAATTCGTTACTGGATTTTCTGAAGCGAGAATGAACGCACTTTGTAGATAACACAGAACAAAAGGAATGCGTAGTATTTGCTTTTTGATCGAATATGTTCACAAGTATCAAGGCAAACACCAGTTCAAGATGGCTGGGCGTTCAGAAAGTGGTTAAACTTTGGCCGAGCAGCTGAATCGGGTCACCGACAGACAAACAGACGGACAGACATACAGACCAAAATTTTTGCGTTTAAGTATCCCAAGAAAGACTATCGTCTTTAATAATTCGGTTACTTGATTAAGTTACAGCCTGTGAAGAGGGAGCACGGGCGAGCTGAGAAAAAAAAAAGCGTACAGTACGGCCATGGAAAACCAAATCTATTTGTCAATCCAAACAAAACGTTGTTCTAAGTGCTATAAGAGCGATAAGTTTCGGAAAATGTCGCTGCGTGAAAGCATTTGGAAAAGAGAGAGAGAGGTAATGAAGGAAAAAGAGGAAGCTTAAGTGCACTTTGCCCAATTAGCTAACCTACAAGTGGCAAGGAGCACGGGAAGTTGGAGAGAGGGAGAGAGGGAGAAGGAAGGTGTAGATGGTTCACAAGCGCCGTGCTCCCTATTGGGCTGCAGAAATAAGCATCATTTCCTCAGCTAACCCTACTACTATGGCATGCACCGTAAATACGGTCAGGCAATGATATGTCTGTCCAGCATAGTTGCGCAAAAAATGTGGAACTCACTCAGACACACTTATGAAATTTTAACTTCATGGCTCACTCGGACTCACTCACCAAAACTTTTTATATTATATTATATTTTGGCTTTACTGTATTCCTATGCGAAACACCCACGCAGCACCCCACGGCGAACCACTGGATTGTCAAGGAATGCTACGAGAAAAAAAATCGAACCAACGCTTAATGACTTTGTTTACCGATCAAAAGCAGTAGTAATAAATCTCTTCCGCAACTATCTGCCAGGAAACTGTATTTGCACACTTGCCTTTGTTTGAATGAAAACATCCCTCGACGCGTGGGGAGCAGATAGAGAGCTGTCACTTTCTTGTCAGTGAAAGCAATATCCGCTAACATGCGCGCGCTCATCAACCTAAGGGCATCTACCGATATCGATCGGCAGGACGACGTAATAATCCTGTTCTTTAACCACAGCCTTTCGTTTTCTTCGAGAACCATGTGCAGCAAGGGAAATAGTTTACAGGATGCGGCGGGGCTCGGCATTAATCGCTTTCCAGCGCAACGCTCGTATGAGCAAAAGACAAACTTTCACAAATTCTGCGAAGGTGCGCGCGGCTCTTTATCTCCGGATTAATTTTTGCTCGGCACGCAGCCCTGCAGTACCTGGCGTCAGCTACGTAAGCTTCACGCTTCATTAATGACGCGCATTGTCCGCATCCCACGTTTGCTTTGTCTCAGGAACAATGCGACTTTAACGTACCAACCGTCCTCGCTAACAAAGAAGGTACTTCGATACAAAAGCCCTTAACGCAACAAGGAGTAGGGACACACGTATGGTTATTAACGCAACATAAAGAGTGATGCCCATGTAGTGCACTCACGAAGAACGTAACAGGAAAGGAAGGCTCTTGCTGGCAACGTTGTGCAAGTGAGCTGCACAACGTTGTACAAGTGTGGAAAGAAACGAGACGTCAGCCCATCCGCAGAACTAATCATTCGCAGTGTTGAGCTCTTTGTTACTTGTGCAAGCAGCAGTTAACGCCGCATTATGAGCCCTGTGTTCCACTCCCGAGAAAAAGAAAAGCTCCCCATGTGATCACTCAAGGATCCAATCGCGAGAATTGTGTGAAGGCGGAAGCCTATCACATTGGACGAGATGAAAATTTAGCCCGCATAGCATGCCAAAACAAGCTATATCGTAAGATTACTCGGGTCATCTTGTCTACGCAAAACAGCCCTTCGACGCAGTCGGGAAGCGTTGCAACCACATAGCGACAATAAGCGCACAACCACTACAAAAGTAACCGTGTGAAGTATGACATAAAAACACTATTATAGGGATAGTTCTTCATAATGTGTTGCGCAGCAAGAGTGGTAGGGCGCTCTACGTCATAAAATTCGTGCTGTTTCTGCTGAAATAGGAACCGTGCTGAAATAGGAACCTAGTTACAGCAAAGCACTAATAACTTAGAACATAGCAAATCCTACAACATAAAAAAACCTACTTACAACAAAGCAAAACCTAGCAAGAACGAGTTATAAAATAGCAGCAACAGGCGTTAGCATAAAGCCTTGAGGATCGACCAGCTTAGCTGTGTCAAGCTTTGCGCAACCTAGTGCAAACTTATCGTTTTTTTTTTCATCTTTGTAACACCGTTCGGAATGTGGAAAGCTTTCAAACAACGCAACCTTCGATCTGTAGAAGCTCAGTTCACCCATTTTTATGTTATTGAACTTGGTAACTTCGCTCTTTCCGCTTGGTGTAATGGCGGATGTCTGGGCGTTGGAGCTTAAACCGTCTCCTCCTGCGAAAAGCTCGGCCCGCAGGATAGCAAAAGCGTCTGGCCAAGAGTGCTTTTAAGGCAAGTAGTAAACGACAAGACGCCCGAAACCCGATCGTTACAACTTTCAACCGCGAGCCTTCGCATCGTGTTCGTGTCACTTCGTAATGTTCGTGTCTTGCTTGCATGTGTTGTGTTTACTAGCGGCAAAATGTCATGGAGCCTTCACGTATAGCTTTGCTTTCAAATACAGCTGTGCTTTTCTTTATAGCTCATGCGTTCATAACACTTTGCATTATCTCCCATCACATACTTTTGAGCCTTCACTGCCTACTACTTTCTTTCCTGTCCGGTCGGATTGCTTCGAAAAAGAAGGAATGCTTCTGTTCTAGTAAAGCGGTTTATAGACATTCATGTGTCCAGGCGTTCATTTCCTCTTGCTTTCTTCGTGTTTTATCTTGCATCGTCCTTTACGAGAAGTAACTGTCTCCCCATTTACAATCTACGAGCACTGAAGTTACAGGACACTATCAACAACACTGGAAACAGTGGACAGTCTTAGCAAGAGTAAAAAGAAGCATGGTTTCTGGTTCAGCTTCTATGGCGCTGTAAAATGTTGCGCAAAAGTTCCTCCTTTGCTCTTTCGCAATCACTACATGACGAAAGCGGTCCTTATACATGGAACAGAAACTTTCTGCCACCAAAGAAAGATTTAACAAACAGCCCTGTTCACTGCTACGCAGTTAAGGCAGCTTACCTGAATTCGCATCTACCATTACAAGCATACAAAATGACAGAAACCTCCAGATAGTAAGCTTGCCTCGGCGTTATAACCTAGCGCTCAACTGATGATAGATGATGACAACTGATGACAGTAGCGTCTTTTGAACTTGAATAAGTGGTCTAAAGAAGGACTGCGAGGATGTCGAACTGATGTGGTGAAATCAGCATGAAGGTCTAGAACAACGTCATATCGCCAGTACTCATTTTCATGAGAATATTGTGGAAATCTCCCTCAGCGGCCATATTGAGAAAGATTGAACGCGCCCGCATTAACCGACGACGCTTAATCGACGACGCCTCCACCTGCGTCGGTTAAGTGCACAGACGATCATCAGCTAATTTTGAGATTGCAGAGTCTCGACGTCCACTAATAGTCGCTTACCAATGGACGCCATGTTTAAAAATGGGAGCGCAGTTGTGGCAGAGCAGCGATTGGCCAGTCCTAAAAAACTTATCATATTGACGCGCTCAATGTGAACATACGTGTTCGCTAGCTACATGAACGAATGTTCCAGAAAAAACGCGACAAATACAACGCTTCTGAGAGATAAATATAAAAGAATTAAATAATTGTTCGAGGGTCCCGTTTCTTTGTGAGACACAACTAACGAAACTTAGTTCGAAAGGTTAGTGGTGTCTAACTTATGACAGATGTGACCGAAGTCACGTACATACTTGCTATGTGACTTGAAGCAAGCGCACACAAGGCTCTTTTGCACACCAGACCTTCGCAGCCCGCTTTGCTAAAGCTCTCTTCTAATGTACTAATGATGACGCAGCCGTGGTGAATACGGTTATGTATCGAAGTCGGTGATTTGAACCCACTGTGTGTGCATAGTATGGGTTATTGCCTTTTCTTGCTGGTAAATGTCACATCAGAAGTATACGTCCCCTTTGCTGTCGTTCGCCGAGATATGGTAATACGGCATTTTCTAGTGGCGTTATAAGGCGGAGCACCACTGCACAAAGGAACAGCGGAATGGCAGAGCGAAACGAGTCCCATGGGCATGTGCTTTCCCAACGGCGTTTTCACCGTCATCAGTGCAGGCCTTCGAGGCGTCGCCTGTTAGGACTGCATGTCACCGTTCGCGAACAATAGAGGGCCCAGCAAAACGAAACCAAAGGGTGAGGCATAACCTGTTCGCGAGGGCGCGTTGATGGGGCGTAAGCGAAATTGTCGTTGAATGAGTTGTTTACGTATAGCACAACGACCATACCTCGTCAACCAAACGACGCTTGCCATTTTTGAAAAGGAGTCGTTAGGGACCTGCCGACTCTAAGCGTGGCTGCAACAAATGCGTCTGTATAGGCGCCAAAACGACATTTATTGCAGGATGTCAGTCTTGTTTAGTACCGGAAGCGCAATGCAGTTTAGACGAATTAGGGATTAAGTTGGAGAACGCGGAAA